>WBNM01011734.1:308348-423972 GCA_013399055.1 Ramphastos sulfuratus | reverse complement strand
GCTCTTCTGAAAGACAGTGCCTAAAATAGCAGCGTATACTTGGCACCATCGTAGGAACTGGTTAACTGGTGACCCTGAAGAAATACTTGTTTCCATTAATTCTGCTGTCATTAGTTCACTATTCTTGAACTCTTCCTCTGAATTCTTCTGTCCTTCCGATCCCAAGACAAGATGGCAGGAACGTGAGAACATAAATTACAATAAGCTGTTGGCTATATAATTATACTGTAACCTACTACACTGAGAAGTTACATCAACAGAAACCTGGCAAGGTATTGGCTGCTAGCTGCTAGCTAAACACAGGACACTCACTAGCATAACATTAAAAAAACAAAACCAAAAACCAAAAATGAACAAAAAAACCCAAAACCCAGGCTCACTAGAAAGCAACATCTACATTACAAAGAAGCCAACAAAATAATTCCCTTAGGATACTTAGGTTCAGCTGGTTCATCTTAGGTTCATCAGCTACATGTTCTTGATTTATGAACACTGTTACATTTGCAAATTAAAGACCACAATGCTACAAACCTTTTTCCAGTATGTAGTTTTGCTACCTTTAGTTAAGACACAAAGGAGACCTTGCTCGAACTAAGTTTGAAGGTTCTGCTGAAAGTTGGTGACGTTATTAGGTCATGTGTACGGCAATTACTTGAGCACCACAGTTTCTAAACCCCTAAGACATGATTTCCTAGGTAGAAGGCAGCAAATATGCTTTTAAGTTGTCAGACCAAGGGAATAATTATTGTTCCATGCTGCTGTATACCCTGAATTGGAACAAATTCTTATTTCATAGAGACTTTGGATTTTTAAAGCATCTCTACTGAAGAGAAGTAAATGATGTCTGATTAAACTTTAAATGTTACAGTGACTCTACTGGAAACATTTTGAGTGTAAAGGAATGTGCTAGCAAGAGTTACCGGTAGGGTCAACAGTGAAGAAACCTTTTTCTTCAGGAATAATTGCTACGGTGTCACAGTCCTGATTACACATATATTGAGGAACCCCATGGTTCCATCTCAACCTGGATTTTTATGGGTTTTTTTTTAGTTTGAAATGTCTCAACAGCAGGAAGTCTCGCCCAAAATACTCATCTGAAACCCAAACTCTTTCAAAATGCATCGATTTATTTTCCGCAAGAACTTTGTATGATTCCAGTCCATTATCGGGTAACAGAATTGATACGGTTTTCAAATGAGTTTTTGTTGCCATCATACATTTAGCTAGAGTGGCCACACAGGAAACTGTGGCCTCTGTGATGGCTAGGCATTACTTTTAGAGTTATTTGTAAGAACGATTTTTTTTGGAAGCGGTGACAAACAAAGTCCTTGGTGTTATCTTTGAGTGGCCCTGATTGAGAGGGACAAAAGAGCCAAAGGAACTAACAAAGCCTTCAGACTTTCAATTTCGACACTGATTTGTAGGTAACAATTTGGGCATCAGCTGCCTTCTGCAGTTCTGTAGTCTGATAAAAATAGGGACACTCATGCTTATTTATCTAACTCAAAACAGTGCCATTGATGGATTAATTATTTAGACAGCACTTGGAGTGCCATCCAAATGCCGCTTATTCATGTTTTCCCCACTGCAACAATGTATCTTCATCACTAATAATTAACTGCTAATTACTGTTGCCAAGAATATGATAGTGGTGTTTACCACCTTATTTTTAATTTCAGTACAGATGCCTACTTAACAGTTATGTAAATATATGAAGTTACAGTACATTTTCCTAATGACCCTGCCACATCTGAGTTTGATCCTATTCAACTGTGACTAATGAACAGTAAAGATGACCTCTCTTCTGCAGAGCTATACAGACACTTTCAATTGTATTCCTGACACTTAAACATGAAATGTAAAGAAGCCATCCCAAGGAGGATAAGAGCTGGGTTGAAGGACTGCTGATGCCAATTATGCTTTTGTACATAATAATGCACATTTTACCTATTTGGAAAAATTCACATTTATTTACTGTCAAACAGGTGTTAAACTTTACACTGGATATTAGTGATGGGCTCATCATTAACAGGTTTACACAAAGGGATGAAAAAAACAGATTTTTCTTGAAACAATTTACATTTCTTTAGGTTTGTTTTTTTTTATCATAAAATAAATTAATTACTAAATATAGGCAGAAGGAATATGGAAGAGTAATAGTTATGTTTTATTTATTTGTTTTTAAAGGACAGGCACCTTTTATTTATGAGAAAGTTTGTGAGAAGTGTCCAGTGTCCCCTTTAACCCTTTTACCACCCAACCCTGATTAAGGAATAAACAGGGAATTGAGTTACAATCCTGGTTAGCTATACCAAATTTGTGCAAGGCTTGGCATAATTGGCTTCTAAAACAATTCCCTCCCCCCACCCCCAAATTATGGTTTTTGGCAATAAAAATTCGAAACGTAAAGAATAAAAACTAACTTGTCAAAGCAGAACACTGTTTACAGTGAAAAGTAAGTGAAAACGGGTAGAACTTGCATTTTAAACATACTACCGTACTATGAACAGTGTAAGAAAAACAGCTTGTAACATATGTGCAACCAAGAGCTTTTCACAATATCTTCTTCAAACTCTTTTAAGATTATTTTTTTAATGACAATTATATTTCAGTTGGACACAAATGTATTTATTTTACCCTAGCAATAGAACAAAATATAATTTCTTTAGCCTTTTTTTTTTTTTCATGAGAACGGTTCATTGTACAGTTGAGGAAATATATGAAATAAGGCCTGTGGCTTGATTGCTAGTGGTTAGACATGTGTTCAATCTTTGCCCTAATGGAAAAGATTTGCAGTGAACTGCAAACTGATGCAGAATATCTCTCCTGCTTTTGCAAGTCTTGTCAGGAATAGTAAGGTACAGTAAATTTGTCCCACAGGATTTTAGAGCCTACGTCTTGTATATAATACAATGTAGGCCTAGGAAAAAAAAAATGGTGCAGCCATATTTACAAATTTAGTTCACAAACTGCTGCAATAAAATGGTTGGAAAGTGTTTATTTATCTTTTTTTTTTTTTTCTCCACAATTTTGTTAAATTCAGCAGCAGAAGATATCTTTAAAATACCACGTTGGTATTTTTTTTTCTTTGTAACAAATAATTCATTTTAGTATACTCTGTGTATATACAAAGTTTTTGTTTTATAAAAATTCACAGAACTGCGAGGTCCAGTCATCCCCGTTACTGGAGAACCACAGGGTCAACAGAATTGTCTCTTCAAGCAGGTATGAGGGAGCCTGCATGGGGCTAATTAAGTCTTTTTAATACTTGTACGTGGCCTTTAATATTTCTTTGCTACGTTATTAAAGGCTTGTCACTAGTTGCATTTGTCCTTCTCTAACATCTCCTTCTGGAATACATCCTTCCTTGTTAATGGGAATTATATAGCCATCGCTATTACCCCTGCTGATTTGATAGTACATCTGAAGCTGATGGCCAGCTCCTAGGTTTGGCATGCTCTTGTAGTAAATGTCCTCATTTTCACTCCTCCTGGAGGGAGAGAGATCTTCTTCAATATCGGGGCTGCTCTCTGGATACGGAGAGTCTCTGAGATTGGGCATGCTCGTGTAAAGAGAGTCTCTGTTTGGGGACTGGAGATGGTCATCAGCCTCGGCTGTCAGCTGTGAGACGTAGCTGTCGGTTCCCTCGGTCTTCACTTTCTTCTGGGGCTGGTACAGAAGGGAGTGAGTCCGCTGAGGAATGAGTGGGGCCTCAAGCTCTTTGTGGTGGAGCTCTAGCCCTGGGGTGTCACTGTGCATCAAAGATGAGGCATCTGCCACGATGGCGTCATCTTCGCTACTGCTGCCACCTATCACAGCTTTGGCTGGTAGCGTGCGCTCCAGGTTGTGGTTCTTGCTGCTGCCCCGCAGGTTGTTGTGCACTAACTCTGAAATGATCATTTTCTCAAAGGCGGTATCATTCAGGCTTAGTCCACAGTCTACAACTTGCACACTGTCGTTATAGTCTCCATTGCGCAATGAGTAGCTGTTGTTGAAATTACCATTTAGCGGTAGAGTATCCATGGCACTTGTATCCCTGGCATTGTTCAGTGAATGTCCTGAAATGGAAGAGGACAGCTCTGGTTATCGACTGATGTGCTTTTTATCACTTAATTGTTTGTTGTTTTTTTTAAACAAAATTCTTTAATGTAGTTCAGGACAAAGTTGTACTTGAAAGTAAAACTCGAGCAAAGTTAGGTTACTGAACATTCCCAAATGTAAACAGTTGCACACCTTATAGGAAAGATGCATTTCAAGAATAGCAATGTGTATTTCCTGTAGCGATAGTGGCATTCAAATTGCTTAATTTAGTGTCAATTCTGTGACTCTTTCACAAGGAACTGTTCACTCCATGCCCTTGCATATGTAATGCAAAGCAATTCATTTGGAAACATGTACATTTTGCAGTACACCACCATGATTTAGAAAAAGAAAATTAACAGAATTTGTCCTAAACAACACTAAATTAAAAAGGAATTAGATCACAGACATAACTGAAGGTAAATGTACAACATAAACCCACGTAACTGGCAAGCAACTACTTTAACAACACTTCTAACATTTTTTCCTTTTTTTTTTTTTTGAGATGAAGTAAAGAAAAGAATGAAAAAAATGGATAAATACAAAGAATTTATGTTAAACAAGGACAGCCATCTTTCACACTACAGGGACCAGGGCTCACAAGCACCATCCAACAACACGATAGACAGCAGGTGGAATGACTCACTTTGGACAACTCACATCATGTCTGTCTGCTCAGGCTATCTGGCCTAAGAGTAGCTGATATATAAAAGAAAGTAAAATGATTTATTGTAACATGATGAAGAATTACTGAGCTTCTCAGCAACTTAGTCAGAGCAAGGGTTCAGCAAATTAGATTACTAAGCAATAACAGCTTTTATTTTCCCACTTAATGTAATTTTTTTTTCACTAATATTCTGTCTGCCAGCAATGGCCCCAGGCTTCTAAAGGTCAAAGTTTGCCTGCAGTCTGCATCAGTCACAGTGACAGCACTGAATGAACCAGAATAGTTAATTAAGAGTTAGGCCCACAGTTACCATGGGCATGGAAGTCAAATGCAGAAATGTTAGGAATTTCTATAAGTATGGGTCACAGAAATTAAACCAAAGAATAAATATTAGTTGTGGAATGGGAAAAGGAAATCAGCCATAGCTGATACCTCATAGCTGCTGGAGGAATGACAGATTGGGTAAGTCTGCTGGAAACATGAAAGAAGTTTAACGGGGGGAAAAAAATGAAGTCTTATGATGATTCTTTATGCTTTTGGTTTTGGATTTTTAAAAAGTTTATATTCTCTCATTTTGGTAACACAAGAAAAAAAAAAAGGTTTTCCTATAGACACAAAGACATGTAAACTATGACACCACAGTGCTTCCCAAGCAAAAGAAAAACTAAAAAGAAAAAAAAAAAAAGACTTTGAAAGAAATGAAACAGTCTGAACCATGGAAAGTTGGATGGTTAGAGCATTCCTAGAAAATCACTTTATCTACAGATATGTCTGGAAGTAAGGAAAGAATGGAGTGACTTTACTGAAATGAGACTGACCACTGTGAGGCTGCTGCATTATATGCAAGGCTTGGAGGAGTATAAGAAAAAAGTTGTTTCGGAAATCATTACACATTTTCATCTTTTGGCTTTTTTTTTTTTTTTTTCCCGTTCATAATTAAAGCTGCAGCTTATCCTAGAAAATTCAATCTTCCCTGGAAATATTGTTTTCAATTAAAAAGTAATTGCATTTTCTCATGAAAAGATTTTTGTCTTCAACTTTAAAAAAATAGAGTAATAATTTCCAAATAAAATCTGAGTAATTTGCAGATAATTTTTGTATTTGTGCTTTTGTTAACTCCTCTCCATTTGTACTGATTTAAACAGTGATGAGGGTTGTTTGAAAGGTCTCTTTAAGCCTTGATTAAACAACTTTGTAGATCTGCAATTTCATATATGTTCCAAGATTTTTCTTGGAATGGATTTAGCTGCACAGAACATATGGCATTTATAAAAGGAGACAACACATGGACCACATGCTGGCATTCATTTCCCTCATGAAAGTGATTTAATTCTATAATTTTAATTCTCTTTTCTTCTGCTAAACAGATACGAAAATATATCTGATAATCCAAAATGAGTTTTCTATGATATACTGCAGAGTTAAAGATGCGAGAATATATTCAAATTGGTATGAGGAAGCAAATTTTGTCGCTCATGATCAGGTAATTCAGTTGAAATCTTTCCATAGCCTGTAGCAAGATTACTGTGGGAATGTAAAAATACAAGTAAATTGTTAAGCATTTCTGCTTGACGCTGCTTTGGTTTTAAACGGCAAATTATTTCAGCATTGCATCACTTCTGTTACCAGTAGGGTTTGCTACAGACCTCACGTTGTTTTCCAAAAAGCAGTATGCAAGTACTTTTTGAATGTGGAAACATTTCATTTGCAAATTGTGAACCACTTGCCCGCTGAGTCTACTTCATGACCGCTAGTTATGTTTTAATTGTGCCCATTAAAAATCATGCTGAAAAAATTTACATTTGATAGGCAAAGTTAAGTTTTACTCCCATACTTGTCTCTCTGTAGGTTGCTAGAGGAAAGCATAAGGAAAGTAAGAAAACAAGAGAATGAAAATAGAAACTACAGTTCAGGTAAAAAGGAAATTTGAAAAAAAACCAAAACTGGAAACAAGGTCTTATGAGCTCTTCATCAAAGATTTACCATTCTAGTTACACTAAGGTGATCTTACGACTCATCAAACAGTAACTGCTAGGTATTTACTGATGGATTGCACCAGTTTAAAACTGTAACTAGACAACGTAACAACAAAATGTTAGGTAAGTGATGACATGGTTTATTCCTACAGAACTAAGCTGTTCTAACTGTTAATCTCAAGATTTTCCTAGAGGAAAATGATCTACCATAAAGCTGCACTATACTATAGTTTAGATCTGTTTGACGCTGGATACACTTTTCTACACTGGGGTATCCAAAGGTGTCAAGATGCCTTGCACTGCTTTAGTATCTAATCCGTTCCATAAGCGGGTTTTTCTCAGCACGCTTTAGAGTCAACCTTACATTGCATAGACATGATACCTCTAAGTGATATATATCTTGAAGATGGGCTCTCGGACCATGTGGTGTCAGTCCTGTAATAGTATATTAAGATTTATGCCACCTGTGTTAAAAACATGGATAATTATTGGCAAATACTGTTACGGCAAAGGCATTACTATAATATAGTGCAGTTTTACAAGCTGACATTGGCAATACTGTATTTCTTCAACTGACAGAAATTCAGAATGTATGGCTAGAGTATTGCAACTTGAGTTTCTATCTAGGGAAAAGAAGGGATTTGGAGCAAGCCAAGAAAAGCGGTTTCATTCAGGAAGTATAAGCACACCTGGTGAGTTAAACACAGGAGCTGAAGGGGCATTACATACAACTGTTTCAGCGAGCAATGTGTTATAGGGGTTGTTAGTGCCGTGTGGTCGAAGAAGAGGGTTTGTTAGTAGGTAATTGCCAGTCATTCCTAAAGCAAAAGAAACAGAAAAAAATGTCAGTTCTTTAATTTTAGGCTGACAGTTTCAATAAAGAATATTTTTTATTCATCATGAATCATGTAAGACTTGTCAAATGCAATTCAGCTGAAAATTTCCAAATGTATTTGAGCTATGTATTTGAAATGGGAGCAGGAAAATACAGTTAGATTCCAGTAATTCACAGGTGCTGTCCAAATCCCCAAAGTAAACATCTGGTGAGAGTGACATTTACTAATGTATACAAAATCACTGTTACACAAGAATAGCAATTAAATGTGTAGGGATCAAGGTACTACATAAAGCTATTATGACTTTAAAAATGATCATACAGAACACTTCCATCCAGAATTGAGAGAAATGAGTTTCTTCAGTGAAAAGGTATTGAAAAATAACTTATGACAGGATCAGAGCTGTTATTCACTTTTATTAAAAACACACAGATAGTGGCAGGGAATTGCTGTTTTCAAACAGATAGTGGATGAGAAACTGCAAGAAGCGTATCTTAGTATATGCAAAAGTATGCATGCTGAGGGGAAAGCAAAATATTTGCTCTAAGAAATCAGAGCATTCATATTTTCTCCCGGGACATTCATGCTGCAAATTTATCTGCCAGGTTTTTAAAAGTAATTATTTGAATGACAAATTTTCCTTAAACAATCAGTTTATAAACAATGTAAGGTGAAGCAAAATACTAGAGGAACAGGTATTTGTTTAAAACCCATTTTACACATTAATGCAATACCATTTAAACTCAGAATAGTGAGGAAAAAAATCAGAATATTTTTAGAAATGATTAAAAAGTCTCTGATTCCTAATTACTAGAATAAAAATAGGTTAGAATAATGACACAAAAAAAAAGCCAACAGAAACCAAATGCTGTGATTTAAAACTCACTTCAAATATTTCATTAAGGTAAAATTCTACTTTCTTTTGTATTGCATTGCACAGCGGTATATCAGAATCAGTGTATTACAGACCCAAGGACAACTAAAAGCCAGCTATATTTTTGCAGTATGGGTATTTTGAATTTGGCAAGGAAAAGATAGTATACATTCCACATATTAATGCTTTTGTATTACCATAAATACTTGGTAGTAGAAACGAGCAGCAAATTGCAAGATAGAGAGAATGTGCCTGATTATGGTAATCTAAAGTTTGCATCGGTGGATAACTAAAGGTTTTATCACAGTTTTTTTCAGTTGTAATGTACTTACTACTAGAAATACTAACCTATGAGAAGGCTGGAGAAGGACTGTTTACAAAGGCTGTAGTGATGAGGGGCAACAGTTTTAAATTAGGGAAGAGCAGATTTAGATCGAATGTTAGGAACAAGTTCTTTACCATGAGAGTGGTGGAACACTGGAAGAGGTTGCCCAGGGAGGTAGTTGAGACCCCATCTCTGGAGATACTCAAAGTCAGGCTTGACAAGGTTCTGAGCAACCTGATCTAGTGGAGGATGTCCCTGCTCACTGCAGGGGGGTTGGACAGGATGGCCTTTGAAGGTCACTTCCAACCCAAATCATTCTATGATTCTATGATTTTTCTGTACTATACTCTTGGTTAGAACTATTACCTGTGATTTATAACTAAGAGAAGTGGGGTTTTTTTCAATTGAAAATTGTTTGCCTTTACAAGCTTCATTTTTATTGTAAAGAAAAAATGACATTTGCCCTTGATTGCTAAACTACTCTTATCTTTATGTATCACAAAGATAGTGACAATATTATAATTTAATACAGATGACATACATTTTTCTCACTATGGCAGAGCATCTCCACTGACTGACTAAAGGAGCTCCAAAACAGTGAGAAGTTTCCAAGACCTAAGTTCAACCCTAATTTATCTGAGAGTACAGCACACTTAGAAAAAACCTCAGGAGTCAGAGACACCAAATAAGGGTGAAAACTCAGACTTTTACATATTGTATATTTATAGGATTTTAATGAGACACTGGAATGGAATGTACTTCTTTCTTGGGCATAAAAAAACCCCATATTTTCTACTTAGGAGACAATTTATTTTGATTTTTTTTTTCCAGAGGAATATAGAAAGATTCAGAGGGGGAGAGCAGTAAAACACAGATCTATATGCCAAATAGCAAAACCGGAACTGTGCTTTCTTTTCTTTTGTAAAAATATCACAATTTTCATTTCCAAAATGAATGTAAGTTAAGTACACTTCTCTTCTACAAAATCTTGACTAAAACACAAAGGAGGAAAATTTGTTAGCTGTGGTTGATGAAGGCTTTGTAGCAGCCCTGACAGAAGTGAATTTTGTGTTGGAAACTTTTTGAATTGAGCAAGAATTGGTCTCAATGAGATCTGGGCTACCTGTTCTTCTACAGATGCAGGTGGAAGAACAGACTTTGAACTTGCCTTGCACAGCAGTCTTCCCTCACTGCTAGCTCAAAGTGCTTTAAAAAACACAAGGCAAAAGAAATAAAGGAAGAGATATTCTGTCTCAGTGAATCCCTTCGTCTCCTAAACCGGACATGAAAATAAGGTTACAGATTTCATAGTCTATTTCAACTGAAAATTTTGGATTTTTGGCTTCTCCATGCCTGAAACTCTGGATTCTATCCCATGTGACAGATACGATGCTCTTTGAAACAGAAAAGATAAATGCTTTACAGACATCTTTTGCATAGAAATGATATCAATTAGATTTCACTGGGAAAATTTCTGCACCTAAAAATCATAGTCAAATATGCATTCAAATGTTACTGCACTCATATTTCTGTTTCAGATTTAACCTATAAAGGTTAGGAAAGATTTAAAATTACAATCTTGCTTTTAAGTTAAATTATTGATGAAACTTATTTAAATACATTCCCACGAATGGAGGAATTTGACTTCTACAGCAGGGGGGGCCAGTTGAGGGAACACGGTTTTAAAATGTGCTGGTGGATGACTTTAAAACTCTTCTTTTAGAGAACATTTGTTCCAGATTTTTTTTTCCAAACATTCTTTTCAATTCTTCTGTGTTAAATTATATAAAATCTGTATGAAATTTAAGGCTTCTAAAACCGAAATGTTCCCAGTGACTGACCTTGATTAAGTGTTGAAGTGCTGTTGATGTCACCTGAGATAAAAGATGATTCAGATTGTTTTCTCACAGTATCATTCCACATCCTCCTTATACGACTCTGTTAACATAAAGCGGTGAGACACAAGCTTAGGAATTTGCAAAAAGACTTTTTTCCACTTATGTGCTATTATGTAGAGTATTTGTGTTTATTTTGGTCTGAAGTAAGCCATTCTTCTAGCACACAGTGGAACTCCTTCTTTTGAAATTATGAGTCTAATTTATTAAATTTCATTTGTATGAAACGTGATGCTATAAACCTGCCTATAAACCAGTCCCTAATGACAAGGAAAAAGGTGTTTGCATTAAACCAAAGTAAAAGGAAATGTTTAAAAAGGAATTATTTCTATTATTATTTCTACTATGCGGAAGTATTTATAAGATCTTGCAATGACAGGACAAGGGGCAATGGGTTTAAACTGGCAGAGGAGAGATTTAAACTGGATGTTAGGAAGAAGGTCTTTACAGTGAGGGTGGTGAAACACTGGAACAGGTTGCCCAGGGAGGTTGTGGTTGCTCCCTCCCTGGGGGTGTTCAAGGTCAGGTTGGATGAGGCCTTGAGTAACCTGTACTAGTGGGAGGTGTCCCTGCCTATGGCAGGGGGTTGGAACTAGATGATCCTTGAGGTCTCCTTCCAACCTTACCATTCTATGATTTTATGATTTATTTTCCAACATGATAAAAATGAGGAGACAATTAGTCCTGATTGTAATGCATCTCACTAGGCTTTTTTATAAGTAAAGTTAATTAAAAGATGCTGTCAAAATCTTTGTTACCTGAGTGCCAGAGGAATAGCGAGCACTAGTTCTTGTTGTTGATGCCTTGACTGAACTGTGGGGACTCTCAGTTGGCAGTCCACCACAGCAGTAGGAATGTCGGAAGCATTTGCCATATTCCTTACGTACCTTCAGGGGAAAAAAAAACTACTTAGCACAAAAAATTGCATTCAGTATCTGCACTGGAAAAACACATGAACTTTGCCTTCAAACTGCACACACACTTTCCAAGGATATATAATTCCTGTCTGTTGAATTGTTGGGCCATTAGCAAAATTAAGTATTTTTTCCTACTTAACAGCTGCATTTTCAACTATTCTTTTCAAAGTTTGTTGTGTATTTACATCTGCATGAATAATCATTACTGAGTTATTTATGGGATCATTTTATTTTCTAATTGTAGATTAATATGGTTAAGTTTACCTGAATCGAATGCTGGCTGAAAATAGTTGTTTTTTATATGAGCTTTTGAAGCAGAAAGTATAGAAAACCTATCTTCCCATTCTAAAATCAAAAGGGCTGAGCCAACTAGCCTTTGCACTGCATAGTACTGCCCATTATGTTATTCCTTCCAAGAACATGTGCAACACCTGCAATAACTATGAAGGCATTTTCGTGTAAAGTTACTTTGTGTAACTGAAACAGATACTAGTTCATATGCTCACAGTTGCTTTGAGATTGTGTACACTCACGAACACCATTGCCCTACTCTAAGCTGAGTTCAGCTATGCTGCTGCAGGCATCATCAGTGTTTGAGATTCAAATTTTGAACCGTGAGGGCTGGGGAATGAAGTATCTTTCACTTTCAGGATCAAAAACTAAAACCCTCTGTAGCTATCTTTGTTGAATTTAGAAATCTGAATATACCTGTGCACATGATGTTTTTGCATGACAGAGCAACAAAACTTATTAATGATTCCAGTATTTGGCCTGCATTTATTCACCTCGTGTTTTCACTGACCTACCGACAAATTTACTTTTGTAATTTATGTGTGTTAACATTTGTAGCAAAAATAATGAGGATTAATTTACAGAGCAGTCAATTTTCTCATATTTGGTGACTGCTACACTGGCTACTATTTTCAGGTAACAGAAGAATGTATGCATATCTTGGCAGCATGACAGCATCAGTGAAAGAACACAGTATCTGTAAAGAAGTTTCAAACTAAATTCATAACTCTTCAATCAGATACTTGGGAATCTAAGTGTCTCTTCTGCATTGATTGAGTGTTCTAAGTTTCTGGGAAAAGTGGGATTTTAGCTAATCTTGTCTCTCAGCTGATGCTTGTCCTATGAATATACAGGACAAAAGGAAAGCTATGTGTATGTAAAAAGAGAAGGGGAAAATGAAAAAAGTTAATAATGTGGATTTACATGTGCCATGTGCTGTTTTCAATATTACAAGGAATACATACTGTGAGGTTTATATAAACCACAAGACTGAAGAAAATTTGAATAGTTAGTCTCTTAACTTCAAGCAAGGCACAGTAACTCATCTTTTTATGAAAGTATATGGTACATATTTTAAGTGAACACCTATCTGTATCAGCACAAAAGCAACATAAAAAGAAAAACCAGAAATGCATGGACATAGAATTATAATCTTTAACTTTGCAGTCTGAAAAATGTAAGTCTATATATATCATCACTAGATGGTATAACATCTTAAGAAAATGCATTCCTGAACACTAATGGATATTAAATGCTCCAAACCACTACATGGTAGAGACAATAGCAATCAAAACTGTATTTTTACCCAAATACCACCCTGCAGGGTTGTTTTTGCCTAATGCCTATATTGCAGTGAATGTACATTATCTGTCAGTACTGTGCATTCCACTGTCATTATTTCTAAATTATAGCTTGTTGGAAACTGATGGAAGCAACAGCACTATCATCTTGTCAGAACTCGTAACATAATAGTTTTCACTTTCACAATTCTATTTCTCTGTTCAATTTAGTGACCAACTAGTAATAACAGAATAAAAAGACTACATTAGCTATGCAGACAGAAGACAGGATGATATCCAGTCAAAGGCATCTAAACTTAAAAATCTTAAATGGCAGCTTTAATATTCTTTCAGGTATAAATCTTATTGCTCTAGGTTATGCTTTTTCACACTTGACTGGTATTTTAATATTGCTTTTTGCTGACTCCACTTAATATAAAAACAATGCACAGCTGTAAAAAGAAATAAAAAAGGAATATGTTTTTTATTTTCAAGTCCAATAAAAGTAGTAGAAAGGGCAACATTATATGAAACCCTAATCTGGAAATAATTTGCATTTTGAGAATGTTTGTATTCTCTTCTCTCTCTCTTCTTAGGCTCAATCTCCTACGTGCACTTTTGTTTTCTCAAAATGAGAGGAGTGCTATGTTCATCAGATAAAACAGTTTCTGGCTATTGGACTTTTTCCTAGATTATGGCTGAATGCCACTGTCTAGACCACAGTGCTAAAATGCCACTGTTAGAGCTGGTACAGTTGAGTACACACTAAAGTGTGATTTTTGTGCTTACACAGCAATGGTCTCAAAACATTTTATAAATATCAGTTAATTATGTCTCTGGTGAGCTAATTATAATGGGAGTTAATAATTGCTAGGTCTCCAGTCTAAAACTGGTAAAAATATTTAGAATCTAAATATTGCAAATTGGATGTTTCCAAATGTGGGATGTATTGCATTTTAAGTTTTTTGAGTGGGATTTTTTTGATGTTTACCCTTTCTCTAAAGTCTTATTACTTTCATTTGCCATGTCTTCTAACACAGCCAATGAGCTTTTTCTGTTGTCCTTTGCTGAAGAACCAAGTCATCTTTGGAAGTAATCTCCATCCTCAGTCTGGGGAAGAGTAGGAATGCTTGGAACCCAAAGAGAATCCCATCCTGCTGCATCCTTCCTTTATTTGTCTCCTGCTTGCTTCTCTCTACCCTGCAAGCCTTTTCCCTGTTGCATCCTTCCTTTATTTGTCTCCTGCTTGCTTCTCTCTACCCTGCAAGCCTTTTCCCTCCCCAGTATATTTGCTCCTTATAGACCTATCTGCTCCCACTGGGTGAAAGGGAGCAGAACTCATTTAGCACATCCCACTTGTGAGGGAAGGCTCTTGCCAGAGGACTCCAGTTTTTCCAGCTAAGAGCACAAAGGTGTTGGATTGCTGGGAGAAGCAAACACTTGCATACACATGCTGGTGTGTTTGGAAAGCTCTACGCATTAGCACTTGTCTAGTGTTAATGACTACTTTTTTCTAAGGTGTGTTGAAATTTGTAATAAAATTAATTTCTACATCTCATTTTTTTAATGAACAAGCACACATAGTAGAATCCCTGCCTATCACCTGTGGCAGCTTAATGGGATCTCAGGAGAGGCTCTCTGCCTCGATCTGTAGAGTTTCCAGGCTGAGATGGGCTGACACTATAAATGATTCTTTGTTTGCTGTGCTAAAGTGGTGGCAGATTTGTTTCCTTTGACTTTTGGCTGTAAGTCCATATTAATACATAACACACCACCAATGTGAAACAAAACATTTTCTATAGCAATTTTCTTCCCGAAGACTTGAAATGCTGCATCCATTATAAAGTTACCTGGCACACAGAGCAGTTCTATGACTCCTGTAAGCACAGACTCCAAGAATTTCTTTTGAATCCTAGTCCCCTCCTCGAACTACTTCAACATACTCCAGTTCCTGACATTGCTATTTTTTTCTCTATTTGTAAAGAAATACATGTGGTACTTTTAAAGAGTTACAGTAACATGCATCTGTATTTGCAGTAACTTACTTTCTTTTGAAGGGCACAATGAAAGATGAAAATAAACATTCCTTGGAAAGCATTAAATACTGTGAAGAGATATGTCATCACAACAGTCCCCTCGTTGATAAACAGGAGGCCAAATGACCATGTTAGGCCAAGGAGACACAGGAGAGCAAACGCACCCAGGACCCAGGATCTGTAAAAGAACATTTTGGTAACATTACTTATGAGAATGCTTGTTGCCAAATGCACTATTAACATTTCAGTTTCTGCAGTTGACTTTTACTAGGTTCATATTCAAATGTAAAAATTCCTTGGGTTTAACCTATTATCTATTAAAGAAAGAACGATTTCATTTAGCACTTAGTCTCCAGTGAAAACGGCAAGAGCAGGTATGACCTTTTTCTTTCTCAAGAACTGCATAGGATGTCAAAACTATCTTGAAATGCAGAAGTATAGCACAAGCCCTGGCTACTCCATTGCTTTATCTGCTTTTAGAAAAGAGATTGATAAATCTGGCTTAGCCACTAATCACACGATAGACTTTAAACAGTGGTGCTGCCATGTAACACCAAATAATGTAACACAAATGCACAAAGGTTAAACAGCAGATTAAAAGCCTAGAGCCCAAATCTTTAATGCTCTGATAAACTCAGCTAAACTGAAGCTAGATGATCTAACTTCCACATGAAGAAACCCTGCTGAAATGTGACAAAAACATGGATATTGCTCTACAGAATTGTCTAAAAAAGATTCCATTATGAATAGGTTAAGGAAAAGGAATTGCAGAGAACGGCACAGAATGAAAGGGAAAGGGAATTTAGTCAGTGAATTCCACATCTAACTAATGATCTTACTTGATAAATGGCTTATTATCTTCATAGCTAGAAAGCATTATAAGCAGAAAAGAGAAACAAAATTATTAGACAGAATTGAAACAGAAATAAATAAGAGCATTTTTTATTGTCTATAAAAATTAGTCAAAATTAGGAAATTCAAAATGCAGAGGCAAGCAATTTAAAATTATAAAGGCATGTAATAGTAAAAAATTCTTTAGCAAATCAGGTATCTCAAAACTAGTTAATTAAAATTAAGGGAAACTCACAATATTGACTGAGTTTGTAAAGTTAAAAATCATGCTAGAAATTTGTTAATGTAGGGTTCTACCTTACCCAGGTAAGTCCGTATTATAGTAGCCATCACAAACACGGTAATTACTGGTGTGGATGAGAAGACAGAAAAAGGAAAAGGAAGAAAAGAGAGAGATGCTAAAGATTAGCTCTCTCTCTCTCATCATGCAACATGCAATGAAGCTGATACTGACCTATCTAGAACATCTATTTCACAATACTAGCCTTACTGAAAATCTTCCTTCACCATTTTCAACATTCCAAGCAAATCTGTAAGACCCTTTCACATCCAACCCTCAGATTTAGAAAGCTGCACCATCCCTTCAGTGTTGTTAACAAGAACCTTTACTACAACAAAAAGCTATACAGAAAACAGTAAAACATATCTAAAGATGCCAGAGCTGCCAAAGCCTTTTGATATAACACTTATATTACTCTGCAAAAAGGGATACTGCAGAACATCACTGTGGTAAAGTAAACATTTGTTAAATTAGCATGAAAACAGCAGATAATCTTCAAGTTAACAATAATAATACAGTCAATTCTCTTGGGAGACCAGGATTACCAGCAGAAACTGCTCAGAATCCTTAAATCAAAAAGTCATTTAACAAAACAAACTTAATACAATCATATCAGACATGCAAACAGGAACACCATTTTTGAACTGCATTTTAAATGCAAATGGAATTACTACAGTGCTGTGGCATTTCCGTGAAACAGTTTCTTGGCACTACTTCCAGGCTGAAATTATCTAATTTTGACCAGTGTTTGTGGCATTACAGCAGCAATGGAACGAAAGCAGGATTGGCTCTGTTTGCTTCTAATTGACATCTGCAGTTGCTGGGAGACAATGGCATGTGCTCCTAATGGAGAGTAGCTTTCAATCAGTTCAGCAATCAGAAAATAATCATAGTTCTCATACTTGAACACAAAGCACTTACTTAATGTTTTCCAACCTGCTAGAGTCTGGTTTCAAAGTGTTTGAGTGCTTCACCATTTTGCACAATGTGATCACCAGGAAGATAAGATTCAGCTGTCAAAACAGGTAAGAATTAAATTAAATGACTTCAAGTAATAGGCTGAATAACGATGATATTACGGACTAAACAAAAACCCCTGTAGTTTATTTTCCAGTATGTAGTGAAACTGGGTAACTACGTCAGATAGTCCATAAAACATCTGCAAATGCAGATGAGGGGGAAAAAACTAATCTTAGAAGTCCTTGTTTCATTTAATTTTCCAAATTAACCACATCATCATAAATTACCACATTTAGCTCATGTCTAACACTTGTCATTGCCAGTCTAGCTTCTTGTCTTCCAGCATATCGTACCCAACCCTTCTTCACCTTTTCCTGTCATTTCTGGCTTTGTCATACATTTCACCGACTTCTGCCAAGATTATGGTGATCTTTTTACTATTAGCTATCTTTTTATCACCCTATCCTGCCTCTGGAATATTTTTTGCCTTTGCTGGTTTCTTCCTTTGTTTTTTTTTTTAAGTTCCTATTGTTTTCATAAATCCTACTGGAGTCTTGAAAACAGCTTAAATTTCACTGAAGAAAACTAAAAAGAGAAACACAAAGATGTAGCAAATGCATCAAACTTAACAGCATCACAGACACAGGCTGGAGATGCCCTCTTTCCCTTTGTATTCTGGATTTTGTTGAAGTGAGACTGCAGGCCACTTGAAGGAAAGGAATATGCTCATTGTTGTTCTGTCATTCATGAGGATAATACTGGGGAAGATACTGAAAGTAATGTTTTTATATTTTTCCCGTTACAAAATGGAATCACAGAGATGAGGGGTACTAGAGGCTTTTCTCACAGATTCACAGGTTCACAGATTGCTTTGTGTTGGAAGGGACCCTCAAATTTCATCTTTTCCAACCCCAACAGTAAGCAGAGGCACTTCCAACTGGATCAGGTTGCCCAGGGCCACATCAAGTCTTGATCTTGAATGTGTCCAGGGACAGGATCTCAACCACATCCCTGAGCAGCCTGCTGCAGTATTTTACCACTCCTGTTGTAAAGAACTTCTTCCTTACATCCAAGCTAAATCTACCCTGCTCCAGCTTAAAACCATTGCCCCTTGTTCCATCACTACAAGCCCTTCCAAACAGTCCTTCCCCAGCCTTCCTGTAGGTGCTATCTGCAAAGGCAAGGATTTCAGAGTTTAAGTAAGCCAAATACAAGGATGCCTGAGGAATATGGTTTGAAAAATAGTGTGAGAGTAATGTGAGCAAGTAGCATGTGCTGTCTTATATCCTGTAAGAGATTCAAATAGAAGTGTATGTTTGAAAACAGTAAGAGCTTTCTCCTTTCAGGGAGAAGGCACATATCCTTATCTACTAGTACAAAGGTTCACAAGAAATGGCTGAATTGACAGCTAAGAGAAGATGGGAGAATATGCTTGGATGTCCTTGTAACACATACATTTGATGGATTATAAACTCATTCTTACAATCAGCTGGTTGCTGATGGAGAATATCCTGCTCAGTTTCTCATTTAGGAGAGGTTTTGGTTCAAGACAGCAACAAAATCCTGATGTTTTTAATACTGAGGATACCCCTTCATACCAGGTGTGTTCCTACAGCTGTGCCACAGTGCTCAGGAACGTCACTCAAATCCTAAGAAGAAAAGGTCCTAACACAATTTTAAAAAGATTAGTATTTTGAAGGTTCTGATCAGAGTCTGTTAATAAGACATGTACTATAGAAAGAATTCCTACTGCTAAGAGGAACCAAGTTATCACTGCTGCTGTCTCAAAATTAAGATGGACAGGATGAACTATAATGCATTTCTGAACACCAGAACAGTGTTCAGCAGCTCTTGACCTCATCAGTCCTGATTCAAAGTATAATTCTATGAATGTATCTTGAGATTAATACAAGAAGTGTATATGATGCAACAAAAACTGTTTTTACTTTTCTTCTGACTGTCTTCCAAGAACTGACAGAAAACAATTGACCTTTAAGTGGAGGTATGTACATGGTTTAAGCTAAGCATACTTTCCATTGCTGCAAAAATGTGTAAATATCTCATGACCCTGCTGATTACCTTTTATGACTCATATAGGTAATGACTAACCAGTTTAGAAACAATTCTTTCTATCATTGTGATAATTCTGTTTCACTTATCTAGGTTTTGACAGTAATGCATAAGTTCCTAGGGTGAGAAAACAAGTTGCTTTTTTACCTGGCCTCTACACCACACAGAGGATAGGGGCTCTGCTTGTTACCTGACCCTTCTTCTGTATTTAAAAGAGTTTCTTGCACATTTTGGTAGCTGACATAACATGAACGTCTCCATCTTGCTTATGAAAAAAATTACTTCAATTTACTTTTTGTGAAAACAAACAGATTAAGAGCTAGAAGACATGCCCCATGCCAAGCCTAACATGTAAAGCAACTTTGGCTGCAAGCTATACAACCAGGAGTGCACAATCCAGTCCAGAATAGTATTTGCAGCACAGCTGGAAGCTAATCCTTGCCTAAGTAGCTACCCTGGAGTATCCTGTATTGTACTAGCAACATCATTCTTGGATCAAAACCTCATAGATATGGCTTAGCCCATAAATGACTGCTTTATAAAATGAGGTTTTTATCCACTGATTCTTTGTACGACTGAAGTGCTGGTTTGACAAATGAAAAGCAAAAGGTTCTACTTGCATAGTGAGGTTCTTTTGGTGACACACAAGCAGACATGGCCCTACCTTACAGCCTGAGCCAGGCTCCAGCATGTGAAGCAGGTTTTATTTAGACAGCTCTGTCTGTATGTATGTCCTTGCTGGACTAGGGAATAACAGTACATTGCATTTCTTAATAGACATTTTAATTCTAATTTAGGTACAGACACCCAAAAGCAGCCACAGAAATAATAATGCCATACTGCAGTAACTTAAAAAGCTTTTCCAAGAAGAAAAAAGTGCAAAATATTATACTCTAAAGTAACTATGACAACAGAGCACACGATACCAGTTTCTCTATCACTGTGAAATCTTGCATACTTTTTAGTTTCAGCAAAGGACCACAATTTGCTACTTGTTCAAAAATGCTGGCATCTCTACTACACTTTGTTATCTTGGTCAAAAGCCTATTTTGCCCACTTACAAATACAAAACCAAAACCTTCTCAGATCCCCTTTCGGATCCTTTACACTATTCATGTAGAAATTGACTATTTTTGGAGGAACTCATGAGTTAAATAGCTTTAGGCATCCTGCCTTTTTATTATACAAGACACTAAACAGTCAGGGAAGGGAACTTGTTGCAGAGTAATTACTTTAAGAAGGAATGGTTGAATTACTTTCTCTTGTTGAGAAAATTGGGGCAGAGAGAGAAGGAAAACTTTTGCATGTATTTGTACCAACTTTGTACAAGAAAAGCTTTTTCAGCCCTAACCAACCTGGTCTCAGCTCAGCTGAGCCTGTTTTCAGCAGGACACTGGACCACAAATCTCCTGAGTTCTCTTCCAAACCCGAATGTTTCACAACTGTTTGAGAGCTGAACTGCTACTCATCTAAGTAAATCAATCTGTAGATGTTTTCCAAATTTGACAGACGGGCTCAGCAGGACACCTTTAAGAATGTTCTCTACAAACACACAGTACTATGGGATCACATAAAAGACTACATGAATGGCAAGTTTGGCTTTCAAAAGCAAACTTAGTAAAAGGAAAAACAGGCCTCTCACAATGATTACTTTCTCCTCAGTTCATATAACATAAAGAGCTAGTGACATGCTGGGCCTCATCTTGACAAGTGGGCTGCATCCATCCCAAAATCTGCACCTGCAAAGTACCTCTCTCCTTCAGTGATTATAAAAAATACAAATATGTTGTGTGGACACACACAATACAGGGTGTAGCCATCTGAAACAATTGTGAAATTACACCCCTGATAAAGTCAGTAAAATATTTCCCACGTGGCACTTCCGAAAATCAGAGCAAAGCTCTTTCAAAAGCTAAAAGAATCTGAAAAACTGATCAGGCATCAGTTTGGATTTGAAGATTCTGCTGTGATACCAAGTGACAAAACACACAGTAGGTGGAGATACAATATGAGATCTCTTAAAACATGAGCTGTTAACAATACAGGAAACTTGGACAGATGGCATTTCATTGTTTATGGTAGGTCTTTACTACAATTTCTGTTATTCACTATAATTCATGGGATTGCATAGGAAAGAAAGACAATTAGATATAGATATTAAAAAATAACTACTTTAAAAAAGGAAATGTTAAACCTTCTAATGGTAATAATCAAATCCAACACCCTGGAAGATCATGCTTCTTTCAGAGCCAACATACAGAGGGCCATTGTGGTTGGGATGATGGGGTAGTGAGGTGGATTGAAAACTGGCTGAATGAAAGAAGTTAGAGTTGAGGTCAATGGGACAGAATCTAGTTGAAGGCCTGTATCTAGTGGAGTCCCTCAGCGGTCAGTAATGGGACCAGCATTATTCAATATATTCAATAATCAATATATTCAATATATTCATCATCTCTCTTATATGGAAAGGCTGCAGGAGCTGCGTCTCTTTAGCATGGAGGAGACTGAGGGGTGACCTCATTCATGTTTATAAACACGTGAAGGGCAAGTGTCAGGAGGAGAGAGCCAGGATCTTCTCAGTGATGTCCAGTGATAGGATGAGAGGCAAGCTGGGGCATAAGGAAAAACATTTTTACTGTGAGTGTGACAGAGCAGTGAAACAGGCTGCCCAGAGAGGTTGTGGAGTCTCCTCTAGAGGCATTCAAAATCCATCTCAAAGAGCTCCTGTGTGACCTACTCTAGGTGATCCTGGTGTAACAGGGGGGTTGGACTAGATGATCTTTTGAGGTCCCTTCCAGCCACTAACATTCTGTGATTCTGTGATTTCTGGTTTGGAAATCAGGAGGCACTGGACATGAAAAACGTTTTAAGTATTAATTTAGTCTTGCTGGCACCTGAAACCTATATGATTTAGAGAAAGGAAGTGTTTTCAAGTAAAATTAACTTTTTCAGAAGTGGATGGACAAAAGACAAATGGATTTGAATTAGTTGTAGGCACAATGAACTAGTAGATTTGTCTAGATTTTGCAAAAATTCCGGTAAGTTTCCTTCTGAGCAATAGATAAATACCATTTATCAAGTTCTACTATAGAAAGATATATGGGTTATTATTTATATACATAAAACTGAAAGTCCATTTCCATACACAAAGCCAGACTATGTATGTATCTGCTTTTAAATATCCACTGATTGTGGTGAAGTAATGCCTCCATCTGAGTAGCAAGAGTAACTATCTTTCCTATGTTAATAGAACAGGACATCTGTTATAGGTTTAAGACTAATGTCTTAATTGCATATAAAAGTTTTCCAGAGAATTCAAGAGAGTCCAGGGAAGCTGACATCTCCAAGGGGTTGAACAGAAGAGATATCTTTATCCCATTCCATTGGTCTGTAAATTTTCTATATAACCTAGAGCACAGCTTGTTCTTATCTCTCCTTGCTTCTTTTCTCCCTTTCTGTCCTTCTGACCCTGACTGCTTAGCTTGCTTGCTTCCCTTTGGGTTATGGTACGAAAGAGTGTTGGGGACAAAAGAGAGACAACTTGTTAGCTGGCAGCAGCCCTCTGGGCTCTGTGTTCAGGGCTGTTGGGACTGTTGTTGGTTACATGTACGTATATGTATATGTTTATTACCTTTTATATTTAGTTTACTTTCGTAATTAATCTACTTTTGTGAATAATAACAACTTCGTTTAACTTCCAAATTCTGTGCAAGTGTTGTTATTTACTCCTCCTGGGGAAAATCTCAAATTCTGTACGGTGCTAAACATTATCCTAGGAATTAGTGCTAAAACAACCTTTGATAGCCTAATATATTGGCTCCATCTGCAAGAAGCTAATTTCAGTAGATTTGGCTGAATCAAAGTCAAATCAACATTACCCACCACCTTGATATGAATGAATATGGATTTACACAGAAGTCAAAATACTCAGGCTTTTCTGACCACAGATTACAGGAGTACACTGTTTGTTTCATAGCCATGAACCTGCTCAATTGAATCACGTCCGCCTGAGCTTAGCAGCTTAAAATTCATTCCACACAGCCTGCAGTGCTGACACGGATATGATAAGACAGAAGAACAGAAACACCACTCTGAAGTAACCTAGCTGAACTGCACATGTTCTGACCCTTTTTGAACTCCCTGGAGCTTTTGTTACCTGGCAAATGCAGTTCTAAAACTGCTCTTGTATCTCCAGATCTTTGCTCTTAGCCATGCAGAAGCCTGTTTCTCTCTGGGACTGGCAGTGAGAGAGGTGCCCTCTGAAGAAGGCTTCTAAATGGGTGTGCACATTGAACTCTTACTGAACTGAATTAATTATTAAAGATGCAGATGGAGCTGTCCAAATGATAAGAACAGATCCTGACGTATCATGATCCAAGCTTTCATTAAATCATTTCAGGCATACTAATGGTTTCCCACTGCTCATTACTTACATGCTCTTTTCTCATAGATATAATAACCCTGGTGCCCAAAGGCATGACAGGCTATGGAAATAGTGAAGTTGAAAGTTCCTCAGAAGACATACTAAGGAATTTCATGTTTCCCACCCTCATTTTGTGCAAATTTGTACATAGATACAAGTGCAAATGCTGAAGAGAAAAAATTGTAAATTAAAGTAGCAAGGAATATTTCCCCAAAGGAGTTTATATGCATCAACAGTACTATTAAACAAAAAAGCATAGAAGTGATTGGATCAACATGTTAAAAAGCTTACCAAGGTGAAATTCTCACATGCTACTGACACTAAGTAAGCTATACTACAAATACAGCTTTTCAGTTACACTGCACATGACATATTATTTTTCAGTCATTACACTTTTCACACTTCTTCCTCCAGTCTCTCTTGCTTTCTCAGTTGGGACGATTAGAGGGCAAAGAAATTGCTAGAGAAGAATTACTCCCAGGAACTGTGCTGTGATTGCTACCTGCTGTTTCATATTTTTTGAAGTTGGGAATACTGCTCCTGAAGGCCTTTTGTGTCTCAGCCTAAATGATTTGCTGGAGGATAATAATGTCATGGCCAGTAAATAATAGTGAACTATGTCTGTACATGGTCAATATGATTAAATGTCCTTCACCTCTATTCTCACTCTGACCTGGTTATGAGGAAGTGAAAAAGCCATCAGAAATGCCCAAAGCTTCCCATGTGAAATGTTATTTTAAAGCATGGGAGAGAAATGGAGGTGACTTAGCAAAGTACTTCTAGTAACAATAAAATAAAAAAATAGACACAAAAAGAATTATCACCACACAATTGGGCCTGGGGTAACTGAACTATTGTGGCACAAAACTTAGAACTATTTCCTAATAATAATTGCAACATCTGAAAGAAACAACTTTGTGTGGAGAAATATTCTCTAGCATATTGAAAATACTAAGTATATCTTTAAATTGTAATTGTAGGATTAATTAAGAAACAGAGTATCATCTCAAGACTGGATTTAATTTAAATGTATTTAGAATTAATTGTGTACAATTATTATGGTCTATACTTAAATCTTTAAAATGGTGTAATTTTTCTAATTCAACCCATACACACGAGTGTTGGCATCTATGATTATTTCTTTGAAAATATGCCAATGACCTTCAACAACTTCTACACTGCACAACTGTCTTTTCTTATGTGACTGCTCAAGGATTGAAGTAGTTTTTGATATTATCAGATAGTAAAACCAACCTAAATATACATAAGCTTATTTCAATATTGAAGATACTAGGAAGGAATAAAGTACTGACAGAAGACTGGACAAGTAACATTTTTAATAGAAAGTTCCATAAATGGAGTACCAGTTTATTTTCACACATAAGGATAATGTAAACTATAAGCTACAAAAACTGTTGAAATAGCACATCTGTCATATAGATCTACAAAAGCCAGAAATTCCAAAACAATGCCTGATGCATGAAAAATAGTCACCAAATACAGTTTCTGCATTTGGAAATTCAAGGGAACTGATCTGTTACTATTTAACGATTCCACTACTGCATGAAGGCAGGAGAACAGGTAACTATGTAGACTTTCAAAAGCAAGAAAACAAATTAATTCATCTTTCCAAACTATCAGTAGTTATTTGAAAACCTCACTATGTACACAAGCTATGTCCTCTGCATCAGCCTTCTAGTCTACTTCTGAACTAGCAGAGAAAAATGAAGTGAGGCAAAATGCACATTCATTTTCCTTCCAAATTCCTATGTGGTGGAGTGTTAGTATTATTAGTCTGAAATAACAGGGAGATGGTTTCTTTCCCTGGGTTGACAGATGACTGTGTGCTTTTTACCTGAAAGCGCTCAGAGAACGGACAAGTGATTTATGAACACAACATTCAATCTTAAATGGACAATGGAGCACACTGCTGTGGGTGTACAGATGGGTGTGCACGCAGACAATGACTTTACTCAAGTGACTGCAAGAATGTGTATATGCTTTCCACTGGTTACATAATATTCTATCATTTACAGCAAAACAGATGAACTTTATGTCTGACATATATTACATGTATCATAAATACACACAGTAGTAGTCATGAAAAAATATGCATATTCAAACACGAGTACAAATACTGTGCAAATGTAATGAAATATAATATTTATTTAATTACCCAATGCGTTAGAACACTCTTTTGAGATAATGGTGTCGGATAATTAGCAGTTAAATTCTGGAATGTGTATGGCAGTGACTCAATTGAAAGCAGTAATAACGATTCCTTTAAAAAATCCCCTGTGTTTAGTACTTCATTGATTTTTCATATGACTACACATGTCAATACGACCTTCGGAATTCAAGTCATTAGGAAAAGACGGCTATGTTCAAGTGTCACCACAGCTCTGACAATTAATCATTTGGTCAGCACTGTTTAAAGACTTTTTAACATTTATACAACTACTGGTCACATTACAGATTGTTTATAAGCATTTTCATAAAATGTCTCATGAGTAAGGATGGTATTGACTGACGTTATTCAATCTTTTTCAACTTTGCCGCGAGGCAACAGCAAAGGAAATGAAAAAAAAGGTCTTACCAGAATAATAAAGGTAACAGGTCCAATGAAACTCCAGATAAAATAGTTATCTACATGGAGCCAGCAACTGTCATGGAAAAAAAAAAGAAAAGTGAACAATTGCATTAGCATCTCAGTCCGATAAATGGAAAGTGCAGAAATACTTCTAAAGCTAAAATTTTGCCAGTAAATAACAAAAAATACTGCATAATACAACTTAAGTCCATGGACAATTCTTCCTAACCTTAAACTCTTTCAATGACTCCTGTTCAATAACATTATTGAATTTTAAAATCCATTATTGAGAGCAGCTAACATCTAAGAAGAAAGAAAAGCAAAATGAGCTCTCTCAGTCAAAACGCTTGGTCGCAGGTGCTATCACAGACTAATGAATTTAACATCAGTAAATATCTTCCACGTTTTCCATGTAATCTTCAAAATTAGCTTTTAACTTTATATCATAAGCAAAGTGCTTTCTCCTGAGGAATATGAGACAAAAAAAGGTTCAGATGCCATGTTTTACTGAAAAAAACAGTATGGTATAAATTAGATGTCCCTACTGGGAGTTGAACAGTAGAGAAACAATACATATGATACCAGACCAAGTAACAACATAGACCTACTAGGGTTGACTTCACTTAGCAATTCATTTTTCATACTGCCCAGTTCCCTGATGAATTGCTCTTATTTGTCTTTCATCAGTAGTAAAATTAAGCAGCTCTCTTGTAGCCAACAGTATCTTTCCATTCTGTAACTAATTTCATCAAAGGACAAAGTAAACAGTATTGAGAGGTAAATCCACGCCTCCAGCAATTCGAAGCCTCAGAAATGTTTTCTGTCTACCTTCAGTCACTTTATATACATATTTCTGTATTTTTGTAAAGAAAAGGCAGTAGCTTATTTTAATCCTGCTCTACCTGCCTGATTATCAAAGTGAAATACATGGGTTGAAATACTGTACAGTCATAATTCAGGATGAGAGTTAGCTAGAGGGGCAGTTAAACAGAGAGATCCAAATAAGGCATTAGCTTAAAACTAGGTGGTTAGTCCTGCCAGATACTGTACATTGAGATTTTTTTACTTAATGTACATTTGAGGGCAAAAAGTTATTTACTTTTTCAATTTGTTTCAGGTCAATCTTTTGTGTTCAAAGAAAGACCATAATTTAGAATTGGTCTCTGCAGAGTACAAATCCTCTGAACCTAGAGAATTACAAAAGACTTGATTGTAATTTGTGCACAGCATTGCCATTCTCTTACAAATAAAGCTTTCAGATGGTATTTCAGTCTGTCAGGGACCCTCTGACAGCTAATAGGCTTTAAAAAATTATTCACTTGAAAAACACTCAGGTCACTTGCAATTACTTACGCTTTCTCTGTTCCGTAGCTCTTATAGTCAATAGCTGCTGAGACACCAACTACTGTAGCAGGGAAGAGGTAGCCAGCAACATAATAGTACTTCTTCCTAGAATATTCACTTTCAAATACTTCTACTAACATTAGATAAAGCTGCACTCCTTCTAGACACATCCAGGCAAAGGCTGCCAGGAAGAAAAAGTGTAAGAGACCTGCGAATACTGGACATGCAATCTGCAAAGAAGAAGAAAGATGGAAATATAAACCACAAAATCTTCCCATTATTACACCTCCAACTGTATGTAATAAAACCGCATATACAGACATCTTTCACCAATTCAGGAGCATTTTCCCTATGTGAAAATATACACTGAATATTTGAAAATATTAATGTAGGCTTAGTAGCTACAGAAAGTAAATTATCTAAACAGTGTGAAGGAAGATAAGGAAACCATGATCTCACCTCCCAATCTTCAATTATAGAGTAGACATTTTAACTTTATAAGCAACTCTTTAATTTTGAAACTGATATGGCTTTAGCACTTACAGTTTAGATAATATGAGATATGAACAGTTGGGTTTAGATGCATAATGTAATACTGCTAACTTAAAATTATGAAGCAGGCATCAAGCCATTTTCATCTGCTATAATTTGGAAGATTCTGCTGTTATGTGAGAAATCACCCTGAATTTTTTCCCATTTGGCTGAGTTCTGGATGAAACTATACCAGATTATTAGATTTCATCTGAATGAATTGATTCAGAATTAATTTTACCAATTCTGTAAAAAAAAAAAAAATCCATGAATGTGCAGTGTGAAGAATGTGTAAACATACAGATATGGTTTTGTACTAATATATGTACATTCATTTATTTATGAAAGTAGTCAATTGCTGTTGAGACATGAATACATATAGAAACATCTATATGTTTCTAGTACATCCACACTTAATTTCATTTTCTCTTTCAAAAGTATAACCACCTGCTTCATTAATAGCTGATGTTTCTCAACTGAAAATGAGAAACATTGCAGTAAGTGGGAAATTAAGGCCACAGTGCTATTTTTAATGGATGTAAATACCATTTATGAACATGCCTATCGTATTTTCACACTGAGCTTTTTTACTTCAGCCTTGCTGTGTCAGAATGCTGAAAGCTTGGCAGTGCTGTCACGTTTTAATTCAAATTCATTTCAAACAGTAATTTCAGAGAACAAAATCAGCACGTAACAGAGAAAACTTACCTTGTACTCTGTCTTATCGATGCCTATTAGGAAAATGAACTCAGCAATGAACAGGTTGATACAAAGGTTCTTGTGAATAGTGTTACGATCACTTTGCAGGCCACGGAAAAAACAGAATGTGAAGATGCATATGGCCAGGCAAACAAGAGAGATGACAATTCCCACCCAGGTGATGACAGTGAGGAGCAATTCGTGCACTCCATCTTTGTACTAGAAATAACCAAGAATGGAGAAAATTAACGTGGCTCTTTATGACTATAAACAAAACCCCTATTTTCACAGGTAGCATCCAGAAAAGTTTCTTGTGACAAGCGCAAATGTACTTAGTAATTTCCCAGTCTCAGGTCAGCTTCCCAGAAGAGCAAAATTAGATTAAGTAAAAAAAAGAGCAGGTCTTTGAGAAAAACATGAGTATTTTTCTGTGGCTTGCTGTAAACTTGTCAGGTAAGAAAAAGTAGAAAAAAATGACCTTCTGAAAGTGCCACTAGGCTCTGATTCAAAGAAAGAGAAGTGTTTTCCCCAGGACCTCCTACAAGAGTACATGTTCTTTCCTACAGGCCTGCAACTCCACAGCAGAGAAGGAAGCAACAATCTACACACCAGTTAGGCCAAAGCAAGATCTGTTATGTGTGTAATTCCATCTCTAATTCCATATTTAGCTAAAGAAAAATGCTTACTTCAGTTGTGACACTTTTGTCATTTGAGTTATCTTTTGAGCAACCTTACTGAAAGCTTTATAAGAAGTCTCATATCCTTGCAAATACTGCATGCTCTGGGCCCCGTGAAATCCACTAAGTGCTTTAACCAGATGATAAAATTTCAGAGTATGAAGAGGCATTTAAACAACCAGTATGGAAGCTTCTTCAATCTCCTGCTCTAAGAAGAGCTTCCAGGGAACAGCCCACACAGCTGCACAGCACCTACAGACAGTCTCCAGCGGTACTGAGGGAAAGTCTATAAAATGGTTGTAAGGTTAGTCGCTAACTTTAAAATATGACTTGAAGACAAACTCTTGTCCTTTCTTTCTTTCCTTTCCTGTTATTTTGCTTGTAACTTTATGGGTGAGGAAGTGCCACAGAAAGCAAATCGCTTTGGAAAGCGTCAGTAGAAGCTATAAATACTTATGAAACGTCAGCAACTTTGGATCTGGCTAAAAATTTAAAGCTAAATCTTTCAAATTGTTCCCTGCCAATGGTTAGAAACATCATTACCTACCACAATTTCTCGATGAGCCATAAGAATTGCAAAGTTGGTTAGGTGACTGCAAGCACATGTTGTATGAGTTTTATTTGTGTCAACCAGTTTGCAGCCTTGAGTTGACCAGTATCCCATCATAGTCCTCTCTGAGTAGTTCCAGAAGGAACAATTTGCATTGAAATAATTGTCAGGCTGGGAGATAAAAGGATAACATAAAATGAGGATTTTACACACTAAGATGGCTACAACAATTGTTTAATGTGTAAAGGGTAATTTAGATTAAACTTTGCATGTTTCGGACAATAAAGTTTTTCATCAGCAAAACTGTGGACTATGTTATACATGGAAGGCATCTAGTTTAAAAGGGGCTTTATAGTCCGAAACACTCTAAAATGCACTCTCAATTACTGTAGACAGAATTTTAAACAATTACAACTTCCATCTCACAATTTTATGCACTGATGGTACATTACAGCCATTTTAGCTTTCTGGAAAATTAGCACTGCAAGTTTACTCCTAATATATTTTTCTTGTAACTGAGAATTTTAAAATATGACCTTTTTCCTTTGATTCTCACCTTTGGTCAAGCCAAAGGCAGGTGAACAGACATGAAGAAAAAGTTCATTCCTCAATGTCCATCTATTTTGATGAAAATCAATCAAAATAGATTTATAAAAAGATTAGAGGAAAATCCAACTGAATTTTCTGTCACGGTAGTAGTTATTTACTTTTCCTGTTTGAGACATGAAAACAGAAAGGACTAAACTAATGAGCAAAGAAACACAACTAATAAACTACCATGAAGAAAACACACAAAAATGTGAAGTACATAATATGTTATTCTTCACTGAATAAATGCACTTGAACAATTTGTATAGGCTTCTGGAGCTTGGTTCAAAATAAATGCAAGAAGTTAAAGTATCATTAAAACTTGCTTATCAGACCATCTAAGAATCGCAACAATTACTTCCTATCCCGCTACTAAGGTAAGAGTTAATTTTCAGTTAGAAATAAATTAGTCATTTACATTTTCATGTTGATTACTGAATTAGCTTTCATTAAGAATACACTTAAGTTCCAATAACCACTGAACCAGGCTCATTTAATTTTATGTTCATAGACTTAACTAAGCTTGTGTCTCTGACCTAGTCCAACATTTAAAATTCAAATGGAAAAAAAGGTTATTTTCCTGCATTGCTTTTCTCTCTTGCTGATTTTGTGACCTTCCCATTAATTAATTAGCATAACTCACATCAATGTGTTCCAGCGTAAAATGCACAGGATCAGTCAGGTACACCCGGCTAGACTCCTTGTTGATCGAGGCCGCAATGACATGGGAGTTGACTGCGATAGTGCTATTACGCCCAGCAAAGTCACTGCCTAGCTTTATGGTTGCATTTTCAGTACTGAGAAAACGCCCCAAACTTTTGTAAATGATAAAAACCAGTTTTGCTAACCCTACAAAGGAAAAAAAAAAAAAAAGCATCATCATGTCACAGGAGTCATCAAATTGTAATTCTAAAGTGCTGACAATAAAGCATCAGTGAGCAGAGAGGCATTTTCAGGCTATGGCGTTGAAGAAAAACGCCCATGTAAGCAGCATCCTCGAGAAGGTCACAGAGCAGTTTTGTTGTGTTTTGGTACTTCCAACTTGGGAAGGTAATGTAGGTTTTATAGAAGTTAATGGCGTTTCAGTGCTCTGTATCCAAGACTCACCGTTCCTGCTGTTCTGTTTCACGGTGCTTGCAGAGAGCTGAATCGAGTTGCCTCCTTTACTGCCCTGAGGAAATTTCAAGTCCTGCACCTGGCCCTCAGTAATGAGCACTGCAACATCCAAAACTAAGCAGATCAGAGGGAAAAAAGAAAACAAAAATGGTAAAAAAGGAGAACGCAGAGGAATTCTTTTGGCCAGGTGGCAATAAGCCAGATGACAATATTCCCCCCAACTCTTTATTTAGTTTTCTCACACTGCTGTCCTCATTTGCCACCAAAAGACAGATCTGTACTGCATGCTTCAAGTACGCAGAGTAGCTTCAGTTAAACTTAGTGCACAGTACTAAAATGACAGCATTTTAATAGTGGTAACATGACATCAAAGCTTGTTTTAATTTGTGCTCCTAAAACACCCACTTCAAAATATCACACACGTGTTGCAGAGTAATGTCAATTTTAAAGCTCTTAATGTCTATGCAGTATCCTCCTGTTGAAAAATATAATCATTTAGATACAAAGATTTTTTAAAGTGATCAAATGAATAACTAAATATACTTCTGCTGTGTAATTAGCTAAATGAGTATTTCTGGTTTTTTTTCCCCTAAATTTGGCTCTGTATAAGTTTATAGGAAATCATTTTACTGGTTCTGTGAAAAATAAAATAAGTAGAAAACATAGAAACTACTTAGTTTTTCTTTTTAATTTTGTAATACATGTATAAGTGAGAAGCTTTCTCGGGAAAACCCCAAGAGGTTGGATTTCCTTGGATATATAAAATCATATAGGTCAGAGTGGTCAGTTTCATCACAAATCATAGAATGAATCATAGAATGGTAAGGTTGGAAGAGACCTCAAGGATCATCTAGTTCCAACCCCCTGCCATAGGCAGGGACACCTCCCACTAGTACAGGTCAGTCAAGGCCTCATGCAACCTGGCCTTGAACACCTCCAGGGAGGGAGCAGCCACAACCTCCCTGGGCAACCTGTTCCAGTGCCTCACCACCCTCACTGCAAACAACTTCCTCCTAACATCCAGTTTCAATCTCCCCTCTGCCACTTTAAACCCATTGCCCCTTGTCCTGTCATTACAAGACCTTGTAAATAGTCCCTTCCCAGCCTTCCTGTAGGCCCCCTTCAGATACTGGAAGGCTACTCTAAGGTCTCCTAGAAGCCTTCTCTTCTCCAGGCTGAAGAGCCCCAACTCTCTTAGCCTGTCCTCATAGGAGAGCTGCTCCAACTCTTCGATCATCTTTGTGGCCCTTCTCTGCATTATACTATACTGGTCCTAACTACAGACCGAAAAAAAAAAGGTGAAATTAGGGAATGATTTATCTTTCTCTAAGCTACACATACATATTCATGATGGGAATTCAGGCTTGCATAGCATCAGTAATGTGTTACTAACTATGACTTGAAGACATCTTACCACAGAAAGTGATGTTCAGATAGCCTACTGAACTCCATGAAACTGCTCTTGTATATACTGAGAGAAATTTTCTGTGATTCTACTCAAAACCCTTCAGAAGCAACTTTGGTAAGTAAAATCCTTTCCCACACTCTCCTAGGACCTTTCCACTCAAATCAAATCTAGGCAAAACCATCTTCTACAGATATAAATATGAAGACACTGAAAAGTTTCATTTCTGCAGTCTATTCCAAGTTTCCATCTTGGTATCCCTGAAATTATCAGACTTTCAGCTTTCTTGTGCCTCACTGAGACTACATTGATCTCTCTTACAATCACGAAGGCATTTTAATTTTATGCATAACAATGATTTTTGCTTTAACACATCCTGTGTACCAATATTTGCACAACTCCTCTACCAAACTCCTTCAATTCTCTGTCACCACTTAAATTCCAAATTATGCTCCAACTTATCTTCTCCTATTTTGCAGTCTCTGGAGCATAGCTATTCTGCATTATGGGAGATGTAGTTCACTGAACACATTTTTACCTGGAGGCAGTCATGTTTAATATAAACATTTGGCCTATGTTCTGAGAGGCTAAAATACTTAACTGGCAGAGTACACTGCAAAAAAGTAATTTTAATTCATTAGGAAAACTGTATGTAATAGGAAAGCATTTCTGCAGCTCTACAGAAAGCAGTTACGTCAAAAAATCTATAACCCTGCCATTTAAGCACTCTTCATACGTTCTGCAAATGATTTTTCAGTACTAAATCAACTTTGTGACACCAACTACTTTCCATTTAACACTGCATTAGTGACAATAAAGAATTCTAATTCTGAAAAACTAAACAAAAAAAATTTACCTTTCCACTAGATGTTACAAAGCTCAGCTATCAAGAAGCCTGTTGCTTTCTACATTTTTTCCTGATTTTGCCTAACAGGATACATGGCACTTTAAATTACACTTAAAAATAAATGTACTTACCAATATTTTCTGTGGGCATTGAGACTCTAGTTGGTTCTAAGAGATTATCAGCCAAGACAAAAGCCCCTTCTTCTAAGGTGTCAAGTAGCATTGTGGCTGCATGGGCTTGTTCTGAAGAATTCATGTCCTTCCAGGACTCCAGAGCTTCAGGTCTGAGCAGGTTGTCCACTGTATCCACAATTGCCTGCATTCATTAGCAAAGTATCATTAGGTCTGATTGCCCCAGGGCAGCTGGGAAAAATTTCCAGTGTTATATGGTGACAATTATAATACTTAACTGTCAGAATGATTTACTGTGATCTAATGGCACTACAAAACTATTTTTAACATAAAAATATTTTCCATCCTCTCACTGGATTAGCATAACCAAAATGCAGTTAGCCACTAGCATTGTGTGGTCTCTAAGTGGTAAACATGTAGATTTGACTCGTCTTGTGTCAAGATAGAAAGGTGGTCTTACTACTGTGCTGAAAAATTTAAAAATAAATGCCTGAAGTTTAGCCTGAAGCTTTTATCCTGAAGTTAGTGTCAAAACACATAATTTCTATTTAAAAATCTGCAGTTTTAGGCTAAAATGACAATAATACTCTCCTGGAAACTTAGCCCAACTCATACAGCCATAGCACTATAAACTACTTGCCTATGACAAACTACCTTCTTTATTACAGGAGGCGTGAAATGAAGCTGACTCATTGGATATAAATTAGCCTGAGCCACTCTCACTCCCCCTCCCATTGCCTCTCCTGTTCCTGTACCTGTTCATAGATACGTTAAAAAGATTACTACCTCCCATTCCTGCACAAAGTTCAGTTAAAAAAGGAAATCAATAGAGCAAACAAGATGTCCACTGACTGTCCCTGTTATCAGTGAAGGCAACTGTAACACTGAATGAAGCCATTTTGAAAAGTCTTTCTTGTAACAATTCTAACATCACGCTTTGAGGTTCATTAAGCTACATACAAAGCAACGGTAAATAAGGAAGAAGAATTCAGTGACATGATTACATTATTTTTACAAAATAATCCAATCAATCAGAATAATCAGTTAATCAATTGAAGGCAGGCTTTTACATTAATGCATAATGTGCACTGGGTATGCTGTGCATTGAGTATGCCATGCATTGCTGAAACACCCCGTTTACTCTGTCCCATTTACCTAGCCATAATGTGTCATTAGGCATATATATCATTTGTCTGATCAATTTAAAAGCATTGGGAATGGAAACAGAACACACTGTACAAACAGAAAGATGTGGGTCTGGAATACTTTATTGTGTGAATAAACGAATAGGAAAAGTTGGTCAAGGCTATTGTCAGGGAAAGATTAATTATCCTAATCCATTTTAATATCCCCTTTCTGTCTGCATTGTGAGCCAACACGACCTTCCTGGCAGGTGGAAGATACTTCGAAGTGGCATTAAAGCCTTGTTCCTTTCTTTAATGGGAGACAGACTAGTCAAAATGCTCACACTGATACTGCTGCAGCCATTAACTAGAGTGGAACAGAAATTGGTCTGCAGAGGCCAGATTCATTAGTCACCAAGAAATACAGATTGGAGCCTCTAATCTGAGGTACAATGAATCCTCTGTCACAAAGTGGGAACTTGCTTCATTTGCATAGTGTAAGTCAGCTTTTGATTTGTAATTTCCAGAGGTTTATTAGGCTTATCTAAGCAGAGAAGCCCATTTGAGACCTACAGAAAATGACACCCTTTGGAAATGAAGGTTGTGATACAGTTTCTCATGTATCTCCATATAGCACTGATGGTATGCACTCATTAATATGAAACACTGTGTTTATTACAGGATAATCAAACTTTGCATTTTTTCAGTGGAAAGTGATCACTGCCCACTAGTATTTATGAGGCATTCCCACCTCTCAGACAGAAATGAGTAGGTGGTGGGAAGACCACATGGCTCCTGTGACACAGCTGCTGAAGCAGCAGTGTTACTGCTCTTCTCATGTTCATGTTTACTACTGAGAAAATGAAGTAAGAAAGTTTTGTTTACTCAAACCAAATCTTTTGGATTTTTTCTTTACTTCAAAAAATATTTTAAAAGAAAAAAAAAAAAACTAATACAATTATTATTGAGAAGTAAAATTCTCTACAGATCTCTGTCTTCTTTTGTCAAATTTTTGTACAACTGGAGATCTCCCATCCACTTCATGGGCTGCAGGATAAAAGACAGTGCCCCGGTACAGAGAAATGTCTGTTCAGTAAGAGTCTGAATTATTTTATTATGTTGCAAAGTATTTGCAAGTTTTTCTCAAAAATCATTCCTACATTTTATCAAAGAGGGCATAAGTAAAAAAATCAGTATTTTGTAAGAAACTATGAAAAAATGTGCAATGATTTTTTTCAGAGCCAGACTTTATCTGTTCCAGGACTTTTTTTTCTTCTTCATAGTCAAGGTGGCATTACTGGTATTGTATTGTAGAGCAGGAGCTGGCCACTACACACAACAATTCTACAGGGGATGAAAGAAACTGAAAATCAACTAGCAATGTGTTACATGCCTTCCATATTGCTGGTTAATGGGACATGTGGCACACATTCTACTCATGGAGTCAAAGGAATGTTTATATTTTATCCTAAAGTCACTAAATCTGGTCTTTGTAAAAACTCTAACAACTGTAAGAAAGAGTGATTTTACTTGGTATAAGAATACACAAAGAACAAAGCGGGTTATATAATGTACATTATCATGCAAGCAAATTAACTCTAACAGTCTTTGATATAAAATACTACCAAGCTGAAGTAATTTCTGTTCAGTTGCCAGCTTTTTCCTTTACGCAAAGTTGTATTACAAGGGAGATGCTACTTCCAATTCAGATAATAACCAGTTCTGCTCTTTTTATTTTGAGTAAGTTGAGGTAAAAGAGGTATAAACTTTGATATTTAATTTTTTTTTCTGAGTGTTACACCTGTCCAAAGCCAACATTTGTACATTTGATATGGGCCACAATTCATATTTATCAAAGACTGAAATACATAGGATCATGCAGCAAGATGATAAAGCGTGGCAGGTTGCTGAAGCAGGGAGAAAGCAGGGTAACAGCACAGGAGAGATACCTTAAGGTAAGCCCTGCATGTCTTCTCTCGTTTTTGGAGCTTTTTAGTAAGAAAGAAGAAAATCAGACATTAGACACATTCTGGAAAGCTTCAGAAATATAGAAAAAAAATCACTCTGGTGTTCCATATCCCAAACGTGAACCACAGCCTGGACACTGATCTAGTTTGTGTCCAGTGACAATGATAAAAAAAGAAAACATTTTTCCCCAACCTCTGTACAGGTGCTTGGGTATCTTTGCCCAAATGGTCAGATTCTCTTGAAAAGGTCAAAGGAGAAAATCTCTGTGTGGGCACTGGATTTGCCTCTGGGAAACATCTTTTAAGGGCAGCTAGGGATTGTAAATAAAATCACTGCCTAAATAAGAGTGATTGTATGGAGCTCTATGAATTTCTCTCTAAAGAAGGATGAAAAAATAATTCATTTGTAGCTTGTAGACTAAGCTGATGCAAGGAAGAGGCTGAGAAACACAGCATTTTCTCTGAAAAAAAAGAGTGGCAATCGTGGTTTGTATTTGAGCCACAAAGACACAGCATTTTCTCTGAAATGCTTCCCTGAGCATCATTCCAGAGAAAACACTTAATCATATTTCAGATTATGTGCATTACAGCATTTTTATAAAGATCAATTTAAGTGATGTTGGAGTATTTAAAAGGCTAAGGAAGTGCTACTATTCTGTAGGAACTCAGATCAAAATAAAACCTTGCACCTATGCAGAATCTCACTGATTTTATTACATGTTCAGGGTTAAAAGGATCAGTGGATACACACACTGATTTGTTACAGAATTTCTGAGAGCTAATGCCCATTTCCCTTACACTAGCTTTAATGCATTCCAGATTTTAGTAAGGGACACAGTTACACAGTTTATCACCAGTCAGCTATTGTGAATTATATCTTATTCCCTAAAGAAGGTAATTGCAATTTTCTGCTGCGTATTTACTGCTGTTTTCTCTTACATGTTTATTCTAGAACTATAAGCACATGGGAATAAAGTATAGATTAATATTTCTGAAAGGAAAAAAAAGCAAACCAAAACAAAACGAAAGGCAATGGTTATCTCAGCAGAAGGAGGTGACGTGAAGCATGTACCTTGTTGTAACTCCTTCCAGCAGAGTCTTTTTCACTGGGGCGCAGTTCTTGCAGCTGAGCATCCAAAATGTCCACAAGCTGCTCCATCAGCCTCACTGATGAACTAACATCACCAGCAAAGACTGGTCCTTTGGTGTGTTTAGCCAGTTCATTGGCCAGACTAGCAGCATTTTCTCCACTTCTGATCTGAAATGACAATTTATATTATCTCAGCAGGGTCCCTTGTTCTGCTTGCGGCTCCTAATTCCAATTCTTCATGTACCTTTGTTGTGGTGAAATAACCATTTGCACATACATTGAGATCTGCAACTAATTGAGACCAATAACGTTCTCTTTATCTCAGAAGATTAAAGGTTCTTAGATCCCTGACACACAAAAGCAGTTCTTAACAGCCATCAAACCCAGAAATCAGACTGGGACTTTTGGGCTAGACCTTTTATTCATCCTCACTTTTATTTTACTGCCATTATCAGACAGTAAGAAATCTATTTGTTCATACTAATGCTTGAGGCATTTGAAAGTCAAGTAGTCTGGTACTGACAACAAATTATCCAGTTTTCATAAACTTAGCAAATCTCAGTAGGGAAGGAAAACACAGAAAGTGGCTCTGTGCTCTAATCATACAGTTATTAATACACTCAGACAAAAGTATTTTTATTACAGTGTAATTTTTTCCTGAACCAAAATACCCTTGCTCTACACCACAGTTTTTGCTGTTTGATTTATAACATTTGATTTATTTGATAAATACAGCCTTTGAACAACCAGCAAAGCTACTTTGCTTTAAATAGTGATAAAAACACATAATCATGGACTCAATACAAGAACTTCAGAGGAGAGTATACGAGATCACAAGTGAACTTAAAGAGTGGCTGATGCTATTCATACTAAGTGCATAGAACTCCTTCTACTTTAATAAACACTGAGCAATAAAGATGGCTTAAACAAACTGAGTTATAGTGCTCAAAGTCAAAATCCTTAATAACCACAGTACATCAGATTAAGAGGTTTCAACCAACCTTCTGAGCCAGCTGATTTACCCAGTGTGAGGTGCAGTTGCTAAGATCAGGGCCTTTGGGATTCCATGTTCCCGTTAAGACCAAGCAGAGATACGAGGCAGTTCCTACAACAGATATATGAAACTACAGTGAAATGTAAAACATTTCTTGATGCATTCAAGAAAATGGCTATGCTGTGCTCCTAGCAATGTTAAATTCTGAATGCTGATAACGGCAGTAATTGACAATAACTGACAAAAATGAAAAGAAATAATGTTGATTACGAACAGCAATAAAAAAGTCAGTGAAAAGTACCAGACATTTTCTGCAAACAAACAAAAAGGCCTTGATTCTTCCTGGAGCTCATCCAGAGGGGAACTCTTAATGAGAAAGACAGCTGTAAGCATATTTCACAACAGTCCTCCAACAAAGCTCTAAAATTTGACCTGGATTCTCAATAGTGTATGCATAAGCTAATTCTGCAGCTATGCTCAGATGCCATTTGCCGATTAAAACTTGACCATTGCCTGTAGATACACATTCTCCAAGTAATGAACAATTGTGTGACAGAGAGCTTGAGACAAAAAAAAAAAAATCACCATAAGAGAGTGACACATTGCTTTTGAAATGTCTGCTAGAAATCAAGATAAAGTTTTAAAGGCAATACCTCGTGTTCCTTTTGGGCAAGGGCGTTCAACCATCATTCCTCTTTGTGTCTGAGGCCAGCTGATATCCCTGGCCTCAGTTGGTTCACAGAATCTCTCTGGCAAAGGGAAAAAACTCGTCACGGGAGGAATTTTGGTTGTGGAAATGGGTGGTGGCGGCCTGGGTCCTCTGCTTCCTTCCTTTGTTCCTCCAGTTAATGTTGTGCTTATGGGACCTTTCTGTGATGTAGTGCTAGTGGTTGACACAGTGGTTTTGTACAGCTCTGCTGAAGAAGTTATTGTCACTGCTGTGGTAGGCACTGCATAGAAAATAGAGAGTAATAACATCAGCATTATTAAAGAAAAAGTCATTTAAATGTTATTTATGTAGTTTTCAAGGGTTATTTTGTGTCTGCTTCCTTTTATCTTAATATTGCTCTTTTCTTATTGCTATTCTGGGTGTCTGAGATGCAATTTTGACTGGTTTTTTTTTTTTTTTTTACTCCCAGCTCATACCAGTATGATGTTTCAGCATATTCTCCAATCTCTTCCATAAGAAAAAATGATAGTTGCATTTCCAAAGGCTGAAAGGCATCACTAACTAGTGAGTTATCAGTACATAACAAACATGCTCAAAGCAACTGAAGATTACTTAATCCCTTTTGCAGAAGGAGTAACTCTGAACAGACAGAATCATTTGAAACAGTGTGCAGTAAACAATACAGTCCAGCTTTAATGACAAAGGCAGTGGGCTGTAACTAACAATACAATTTTAAAAAACAACAGACCCCAAAACTTCAAGTCACCCAGTACACACCTTCCAGAAAACTAAATACAGTAACATCTTCCGACTTGGCGGTCATTCTGCGTGCAAGAGCTGCAGCACCCCCAATTAGCTCCACGCAGAAGCAATGCTCAGTATGTCCATGGTATTCCAATCTTTGGACATTCCAAGCCTTAATATAATTTTTTTTATAAAGCAGAGATGAAGACACAACTTGTTCAGGCCAGTGGAAAGTACCTAGTTTAATGAAACACTTGACATTGGCTTAGGCCACATCACTTTTGCCTGGGCCTTGCAGCTGCTCACTCCACTGACCCACATCACTAGAGCAGCTGAGGTACAGCCCAAGCTATGATACGGTTTTGAAGCTTTGGAGAGATACTACTACTTAATGCTAGTGGAGATAATAATCCGTTCATCACAGACGATTCTTGTTCATTGCTTTCAAACATATATTGAGCAACAGCTGAAGCAATGCAAATAAGCAACATAACTGGAACAGTTATTTCCAAATCTTAATTAGTGTTCACAGTGCTTGATAGGCAAAAAAGGGCATAGATCTTTGTGCTGAGAATAAATAAGCTCATATCAAGTACTTCATAAATCCTAAGTGATAAAGAAATAAATGAAGCCAATTTTAAGATTAACTTTGGTGGATTAAGTGGCTTTTTTGCTTCTTTTTTTCTTCTTCTGCAAGGTCCCTGAACTCTGATTTACTGGACAATGCATCTTCTCTAAATTAAATCATAAAGGAAAAACAACAGAAGAGCTGCCTTGCTTTCTTTCAGTAGATGTCTTTTAAAGTTAGTGTTTTGAGTAACAATAACTTTCAGTAGTTTAGCAGATAATTATTTCAAAATCCTTTTTCAATTATATTGCCATTATATTAGGAGTCTCAAATATGAAATTATCTTTTTATTCTCATATGAATTTAGAATGGAGGTTTTGAACATCATAATCTGATTTTAAAGACTAAATGCAAAGATGTGCTTTTCATCTCTCTCTTGCTCACAAATGACAAACTTCTTCAGAGGCTGTCTTCCCTTCAGTCTTGAATACAGTCTGTGTTAATTGTGCTGAACCCGCGGTGTAAGCAGCTACTATGAAACCTCTTGAAATCCTTGGATCTGCTCTGCAAGTGCTCACCCAACATCTTGTGAAACTACTGTAATTTTCTTTTGATTACAATGCATTCAGCCTTCTAGTGCTTTCCCAATTAACATCTGTCAAAAGCATTTGCAATCACTTGCAGAAGTGTCAGGCAACGCCTGCTGAATCAGGTCCTGGGAACAGAGAACTGGTGAGTATGAAGAATGATGCAGGGGACAATTAATTATTACTATCCATCCCCTAACACATTGTTGCTAATTAGTACATATTTAATCACTGAAATGTGTATTAGCATTATTGCAATTACTACTCAAAACCTACAAAGTCTAGGATAGTTTTGTCTCAGGAGCAAAATATCACTGTGAGAATTCTTAACAACTCTCTGAGGTTTAGTAGTCAGTTAACAATTTTCAAAACATATTTTGTACTGCACTCTGAGCTGAAATATCCTGTTGTCATTATGCAGCTGCAGGTACAATTTTAATATTATCTGCATTAAAATAGAAATACTAAAATAAATTTCAAAGTTTATCACCTACGATGCAAAAAATAGCTCGGTAATAGCACACACACTTTAGAAACATATGTTACCTCAGATTTTAAGAGGAAGACTTCACCTCTCTCACAAAACTGAAAAAACCCCAAAGAGAGAAGATTTTTCTATTAAATTACATTTTTTAAAAGGAGAAGTCAGTATATTTAAGAATGTACCAGGAAACTTCAAACAGTGCCCGAGTCAGGGAAAGAAGAAAACTGGGAAAATAAGAAACAACCAAACTTTAAGGAATACATCTGGCTTTAAGAAGGCAGATCATTTTTGGGTTTAATGACCTGTTGGGAAACTTAATCTGAAAAGTCATTCTCCTGAGCTGCAAGAAGACACATGATAGCTGCTACCACTACCTGATGGGTCTTGTTCTGAAAGCTGAGGTGATGGCATCTGCCAGCTCCTGTGCATTGTCTTGCAGAATGCTTGACTGATATGAGACGATGACAGTGATGATCAATGTGCTGCAAATATGACAAACCACCTCCGCACTGAGGTTATTAGCCTATTGCTCCAAAAAGCAAGTGTGAGCCTCCACAAGGCTGAAGAATCCAACAGGCTTTTTGACTAGGTTTGATGTGTCAAGGAGAAAACTGAAAAACTCCTTTTATCTTTTCTTTTTAAAGTATGGGTGTGTCTCATTATCAGCCAAAGAAAGTTGTTGTAAAATTTAAAATAAAAACATATATCAGAAAAAAAAAAAAGCGGGGGGGAGGGGGGGGGAAGCAATAGGAAGCAAATCCAAAGACTCAAGTTGAGCTTGATTAATTTACAGAATCACAGAATTGTCAGGGTTAGAAGGGACCCCAAGGATCATCTAGTTCCAACCCCCCTGCCATGGGCAGAGACACCTTCCACTAGATCAGGTCTTTACATATGCAGTTCCTAACAGCTGATTTCAAAAGTTATGCATACTATCTGTCTCTAAAACCGAAGACACCACTAGAGTAAAACTTAACACCTGTTTAACAGTGTGATGTCTATAAAAAACATAACCCAATTGCCTAGGACAGCAGGGGAATACTGTGTTTCTCTAACTGACAGTGAGAAGTAGATTTAGAGAACACACACGCAAGCGAGCTACTGCTTTTTGCCACAGGTTTCTGTTCTAAGCAGGCATAAAATTTGTTTTAAAAAGCAAACTGAGCCAAAACAATAAAAAACCCCACCCAAAGCACAACTCTGACCTTAGATTTGAAATTGTGTTGAAATGCTCAGATGATATGCCACTTTTCAAAGTACAGATGGTTCCATTTTCATCTCTGGCATCTAGGTAACTTTAGAAACCAGATGCATGGATTTTTCAGTTAAAGGTATGCTCTTACAGATCAGGTATTTCAATGTGAACACATTGAGAATGTGAATTTAGACAGGTGAAAATCTATGTGTCCACCTTCATTTTCATGAAGTGTCATATGCTGAGCTGCTCTGTAGAGCAACAGAGATCAGAAACCTGTAGAAATCTGTATTTCTCTCCTTTCTGCTTATTACCACTGTGTGCCTGTTTTCATGCTTCAGTAAAGAGCAGGGAAGTTGCTAAGCCTCAGCTAATTACCTATAGGTTCCACCTATTATGCTAGCCAGTACTCTGCTGACCCTGCCAAATCCTGTTTAGCTGAAAGCAAAATGTTTACACGGCCATTTATGAATTCATATCCTGAAAATAGTAACAAATACGCCACAAAACTACCAAAATACCTACAATTCAAAAATGCTATCTGGTCCCCACGATGTTGTCTATACTTGTACAACCACTCTTTAATCTATCTGTATTGTATCAGATCCAATATAATAGTAAAGATCTAATTTACTTAATGATTCGCTGCATGACTTCATTGTAGGTCCTTGGTTGTTACCAAGATTTAGTTGCATTAGTTTCCTATTATTTCAAGCCTTTGGTGATAGTACTCTTAGAGTTTCTGTTCTGTCCACACTCACATCATCTGTATTTTCCTTGAGTGATCATATAAAATTTAATGATGGGTATCACAGTACAAAAGGGAAGGCAACTTCAGTTTGAACGGTTTGCACAGTTAGTGCAGATTAAATCTTTCCCTAACACATCAGCTCAGAAGAAAAAGATTCATCTTCATTTTGTTACCAAGGGAACTTTACAATGTAATGCTTATAATAATTTTTTTTAGGGGGAAAAATATTTCTGATCTTTTAACTTAAAATTTCTCTAAAATTCCTGTTTCAGTGAGGATTCATTTTATCCCTTGGTTGCCTTCTTTAGAAAGAATGTAATGGGACACATCCATTCAATTTACCAAAGACAGAAAAAGTGGTTTGTTTTGAATTTTTTACAGTGGCTTTTTGCAGGGCTTGATACATTTTATTTCATTTCTAAATTATGGCTTTGATTTTTAAATGTAATTTTTACACTTAACCTTAGAAAATCTGATTTTCTGCAATTTCTGAGCAGTACATGTCAGCTGTAGCTCTGAAAAACATTTCTAAATCTATGTACTAAAATTCCCATGAGAAGAGAGAAGAAAAAACAACACATGAAGAATGAGGTTAAGTGGGGAGCTCTAAGGGCAGCAGACTGCATTGCCAGGGTAAAACAGCAGCCTGTCTGCAGCATCTGCAGTTTTAGAAATCTGAAGAGCTCTCTTGAAGATTAAGAAAATAAGGATTATGGACATAACATGAACAGTTGCAAGAGGACAAAATGGCGTAGGTTTGCAGCAGGGGCAAGGTCAGTATTAGGTTAATTGTAACCTCTGGTATTTTAGGGGTTTCAGTAAGCAGATTTGAAAATGAAACAACAGCGAGAAAAAGGGCAGGTTTGGATTTTGGTCTTAGGAGCAAATGTAAACTTTTGAGCTCAAAAGTGTGGCTCAAACGTGACAAATCCATTTTTCATGTAGGAAGAAAGAGTATTGTTTTTGAAGCACTAGGTAGCTGGGTGTTACGCTGTAGACAAGAACTGATAACCAAGACAGATAGATGGGGAAAGAAAAGAATCAGTATGTGTCTATATATCATTATTGCTCCTACGGGAATAGAGGGAATACAGATTGCTGCATTTCACACAATGGCCCCAAATTAACCATTTGAACAGAAAAGGCCACGACTTCCACTTCTGAGGCACTGACCTTGTGACACCATTAAATACTTGATATTAAAGCACCATTGCAGAAGACACTAAAAGAAGGTTCTTGTGCTAGGTAGCTTAAAGAATGTTAGCCTAACATCTATGTTTCTGAGCAGATGATTAAGAAATCCTACTCAACCACAAAAACCTCAAACCAAACCAGAACAAAACAATCTCCAAAATGTTCACCAGTTCTGCTGAAATTCTGATCTAATTCCACAAGGTAAAAAACTCCAAATTTTTTTTTACACATATAGATCCTTTATAACAACAGAAGGACTGATTTTCAATTTATACAGACTTTATGCCGAAACAGAGAGGAACTGAAAATACAATACAAGTAAAGTAAGAGAAAATGTACAGAATCTCTTCATGGTTTTATAGCAGTACATCTCAAGGACAATCATATTAGATAATTTTTCCTTTAGTTTAATAGTCTTTAACTATAGGCAATTGACTTAGGCAGAAGAGGAAATGAACTGAAGCATATTCTTAGATCTTATCTGTATAGATTCATACAAAATTAAAATATTGGATATTGGCTTTACATAAGGAAAAATATCACTTGATAATATATGCATCACATTCTCAAGTAAGCCTAGCGTCTTCATATGGTTTCTAGATTTTAAAAAGGCCATAATCAAGATACATTTGATGATGGCAACATGCATTTAAAATAAAAACTCATAAATCACTCAAAAAGCATTCCTTCTCTGTCTGCAGGGGTGACTGGGCAAAGAACTCAGACAAGATGCAATCACCCTGAAGTGTGCCCTGGACCACTTCTTTCCTAGATCTGTTTGGAATAAGCTGTTTCTCCCCCCTGCCTTGAATGCCAGCAAGGAACCCAAGAACATGAAAGGGTGCTGGCAGATGTTCAAATCTCTTCCTGGTATTAGATAGGATATGGCCAGCACATGTACTGCAACTTAGTATCTTGAAGACTCTCTCATAATAGTAACATTATAAAATGTCTTACTGGAGACCTTTGGTTGTTTACTAAAGCAAAGGAAGGATTCCACAAAGGCTTTTCTTTTCTTTCCACTCTTCCTTAACACTTTTCCTTCAATGCAATGATTTAAAGATTAGCTTTTGCTACATTCATGGCAGCTGCCTGAACTGAAAAAGCTACTTAGAGCTGCACCTCTGTTTTCTCCTCTATTAAAGCTTTGCAGGATTTAAAATGCATCTTCATCTTAGTTAAACCGAATGAGAAGTGACATGCATGAGAATGGAAGAAAATTAAAACTTTTTTTTTTTCTAATTGCAGAGGTTGGTATGTCTCTGCTAAGAGCAGCCCAAAGCCTTCCTAAAAATGGACTAGCTTGACATAGATGAAGTTTGGTAGGACAGCTGCCCTTGCAGACAGTGTACAGACCCAAAACATCTGGAACCTAGTTAAGCATGGCCATGTACACAGGGAGCTCTGCAAGACACAGACTTGGCATTGGAGATCACTTATGTATTGCTTCTGCCTTGTTCTGCTGTGTCTTACTTAGTTTTGTAAGTGACAAAGCTATATGGGTATACTATGTTGGAATAATTCTGTGTAGTTTGTACTGCTGCACATGAATCTGTTTTACACATGACAACGCAATTATTACTACTTTTTTTAAGTAGAAAGAATGGCTGCTAAACATGCATACCAGTTAGATGAGAAAAGTGAAGTTATTACATTCATTGCTAAAGCACTTTATCAACGTTGTTTCTTGCTACAAGCATCTTTAGTCATAGAGCATTTCTCTTGGTATTTACCCTCTTCTGCAGATGTCAATACTTGGCTATGTCTGTTCACATAATTTTTAGGGATTTCTGAGACCTAAGACCCCCATCTTTCTTTCCTGTTTTGGCAGTTAGTGTCTTTCCTTTTAGGCAGTTGTCCTAACTTTAAGTAAGCTGAATTGCAATTGTAATGGGATTACTGAGAAACCTGCTAAAAAGATGTTGGATCGTCTCATCTAACCTTGCATTAGAAACTGTGAAAATAGGGCTGCGGAAAAATACTTATGCTTGGTATTGCACATTAACCCCATACATCTCCTCTGGGACTTTCCAGCACACATCTCTTTGAGCTGCTGGCGCCGAGAAGTTAAAAGGTCTGCATGTATGTTGTAATCAATTCAGAAGTCAGGTAACAATGAACGGATGTGAATAGGCTTCTGGCTCAGCATGAATGAACTCATTTTAGATGTAGAAGTCAAACTGACTGAGGGTGTAAAGTAAATAAACAGTTACCCAACTCAATCACAAAAAAGCTAAATATTTCTATTTAAAAAAAAAAAAAAAAAGGAAAAGCACAGGCCTGTAAACCAAGCAATTCTACATCTCTCTACAGGTTCTGCAGATTTGTCTTGCACCACCGTAATGCTGTATTAGTGGTGCAGTGCAGACAAACCACCTTCTTTGCCTTTCTGCCACAGGAGCCAAGTCTAAGACCAAAGATATGGTAACATAGCTAGTTGAATGGAAGTACAAAGAGATTAAAAATGAGAAAATCCAAATTCCTACCTTGGGCAGGATCAGGTGGGCCAAACTCCAAAGAATATCGCAGAATGAAGTTGTTATTCCATACATACAGCTGATTGTCTCTGGGGTTGTAATCCACTGCAGCGATGTACTGGTACTGGTTGGGGAAAGGAATTTCCACATGCTCGCCTCTGCTTAACCTGGTGTTGTAGATGTAATCAATGGTGTTCTTGCCAGTCTCGCTCTCATTGTCCTGATACACTGAGCGCACCACATACAGGACGCCACATATCATGAAAGCATTGGATGCTGCCCGTTTGTCGTAAGCTGTTTCCCAGGTGGCCTCAAAACGCAGGGTGTAGGGGTTGAGCTGGCTAATTACTATCATCCCGTTGTTTTGCTCCGTAGCATAAATTACCCATAAGCCATTTTCATCAACTGCCAAGTCAATATCAGTCTTTCCTCCCCATCGGTATGGAGAGGTGTCATGATAATTAGCATAATTGATTATAGCCTCTCCACTCTTAATTCTAGTCCTCAAGTCAAATTTTACTATGTTCCTAGTTCTTTCCTTGTTAAAAAAGACAGCGCCATCATAAACTACAAATCCAGTACCATCCACTCGATTTGGGAGTTTATACGTTGTCTGCTGGCGTCCATTTTGGAAGTCCTCTAAAGAAGCATATTCTATCAGAGTATCAGTGCGATACGGAGTCCATGGCATGAAGTATATTTTATCTGCAGCCTGAAGAGGATCTTTGCACCAAGCACCTGCTTTTTGTTCAGCTTCATATAAATACGGTGAGTCCACAACTGCTTTCAACGTCCCCGGGCAAACAAAAACTAACAGTCACAGAAAGAAGTAAGACAAGAATTATGTTAAATTAAGACTGTCTCATAATAAAAAGAAAGGAAAAAAAAAAAGAAAAAAAAAAAGGTAGGTAAATCATAATGACTGTGTCAGGTAGAAAAAAAATCAATTTAATTGGCACTAGATTATACCTTATGTTACAATTAATGCAATTATCACCTTTAATCATCCACTTTTCTTAAAGTTACCATGTTCCTGCTGTACCAGTTTGGAAAGTGGATGGGAACTTTTCACTAGTACAGAACAAGGCTCAATGGCATACACAGACAGCTGAAAATGTAGAGCTACTCTTGCATTTTCATCTTAAGACTTTTAGTGAGTACACATTAACGCTCCAGAGCTTTTAACTGGTGTGCAGCAGTGCGCTAGGTCATTTCAGTCCAAAAAAAAATCACATCGACTTGTTTAGAACTTTAAGAAGTGGTGAGGCTGAAAAAGGAGGTGCCTCGATTAAAATTAAAGGAATAAAACAAATCATCAGGTATATAAAGAAAGCAATTAGGAGCAGAGAAAACAAAACACAACCAAAGCAATGAATGAAACAAACCAGGAAACCCTGTAACCATGGCATGCTATGGAGAGGGTTCTGGAAGCCAGGCAAGATGACACTTGATTAACAGGAATTTACCCAAGGGTGAGAGAAAGAGAGGGAAAGAAAGACAAAGAGAAAGGGAGAGAAAAAAAGCAGGGAGTCTTCCCTCCAGCCCAAGTATTTCAGACACTATACCCCGCCACCTACTTTAAGCAGCCAAGTCACTTTATTGCAAACAGTCGACTTCTTTATGAGGTGTACTTATGAGATCCTGCTGATTATCATAATATAAGAGTGTTGTGGGAAGGGGAAGGGAAGAGGTTAACATCCATAAGGCACATAACAAGGAGCTGGGGTTTGGACTGTATACGTTATTTACCTTTTTGCTCCACTTCTATTTTAAGCATCGGAAGAAAAATAAAAAAGTGCAAGGAAAAAAGAAAGAAGATTAACATAAATTGACTATTAATCTAAAGATTAAATTAGTAACAGATGCTAAATATAGGGAGAATAAGAACTGCACTATATTGGATAAAGAGAAACAGACAACAGGAAAACCTAGCAGGAGAGAGATTCTACGGTTACACAAGTGAACATAGATCAATCATTTTAGTAGATTAAGAAGGCAACACAGACATGTTGGCATGTAGTTTCACTTAGTGAACCTGAATAAATAATGAATTACTTTACTAATGCATGCTATACATACTCTTCTTTTTAAAAATATAGTGCAATCAAGTTAGCTTTTAAGTGACACATTAATTTATCATATATGTGCAAGTGCACATATACATATTATTTAGGTAATTGTAAATCCAAAATGCAATATATCCATTAAATAGGTTTGTATGTGTACTTAATACACTTTCCTCCATCTTTGCCCCACACTCCTCTGCTTTTCTTTCTTGTAAAGAAAGAAGCTTGCATCCTTTAACCCTCACTAGGCTTTATTTTATTTGTTTTTCTGAACATTAATCTTGAGAATTTTTGCCACTTCTTAGTCTATAACGGCAAAATCGGACTAGAAGGAATAAGCAAACACATCTAGAAAAAAGAAGCAAAAGAACAGTAAGCAAGAGGAAAAGAGAAGAGAAAAATTAACATTTAGCTTATTTAGATATCCTCCAGCATCATCGATTAAGCCCCAATCAGCAAGCTAGTATGCAAAGACAGTCATACTATGCGTTGAAAAGAAACATCCATCTGGCCACCATACATGGAAAATAAAAACTGAACCCGATTAACAAAGTTATATTACTACAGCAATTTCTCCCCAAGGAAGTTTAAAGGAACATATTACAGGAAGACATATAGCTGAAGTCCAGCTAGTAAATAGATTTCCAATAATTATTTGCAATAAAATCTATTTCATATACTCAGTAGGCTTTGAAGTATGCTCCCTTAGTTTCATAAAATGACCTGGAAAATGACAGATGTACCAATCTGTGTAACAGCAGCTGCCGGTACCAAGGAACTGTATCAAAACTATTTGCGCAGCTATTACATTTTCAGTATTGCAGTATTATCCTGCAGAACATACTTGTATGTTTCATATAAAGTTTTGGATTTTCAGTTTCATTTAACAAAATTACATATGATTATTTTGAGAGAATGGTACTGGCTAAGCTGATCTAGTGTTTCTTCAGGGAACAATTGCAGAACTTTATGGGGGAGTGGGAGTGGGTTAATATTCTCAAAATGAGCAGCAGTTTTCCTACCCTTTGTTCATTTATACACTTTTAGGTAAAATACTTGGGTTTCTGCAATTTGTAACTCTTGAGTTATCCAAGCAAACAGAAGATGTATTCTGAGGTGAATTCCTGAGTTTCACAGTCAGTGTTAATGACTTTCAGATGATTCTGTTAGTGAAATTTAATGTCTGAGTTTACTCCTTGCCAAAGTGCAATACTGATATTGTACCTGCTTAGAATAGTAATAGGAGAGGAAGAAAAAAGATAGGGGTAACTAAAATCATTACTGGCATGTCTGCTCTTCATGCATTGGTGTACAGCTGCACATTTTTCAGGGACAGATGGGCTTATTGAAATAAACAAATGCTGCAAAGTCCCATCAATACAACACTTTAAAATGTTGGGTTTTTTTTTAATTGAATCACTGAGTCCAAAAAAGACTCAAAGTAAAAATGCACAGATGTACAAAATGTTTTAATGTTCTTCTTTATAAAACAGCTGACTTTTGTTATTCAAAGTATCAAAGTACACAGCACAGCAAAACTGAGAGAAATGTCAGGTATGGTACCCTCAATTTCCTTGTGATTTAATCAATAATACTCTTATTTTAGGACAAAGCAATGCCTACCAAATTTGTCTAGAATTTAGCTTCATTGGAGATCCAAATTAGTATCTCAATAGATTTTTTTTTTTGGCCTACACTTTTAGATGCAAAAAAGGAAGCTCTTCATTAAGTACTTAGGAAGGCAACAAATATAAAACCCAGAGAAAGCTCAATCAGTGTACAGGATCAGAAAAGCAGCTATGTATTTCTGGAGGCCAGCAAAGCATAAAGGAACTCACAAACTGCATTCTGTATAAAGGTGACACCAACTCCAGTGTGTAAGAACTCCCATCTTTTACCAGAAAAACTGACATAATGTAATCTGTCATGGACTGAAAGGTGCCACTGTGAGAAAATTTTGCCGTCTTTCAGTACCTGAAGTTCAGAGAAAGTAAGAACCATAACTGAACTTCTGTTAGAAGTGCTAGGATTACTGAAAACATCCCTTTTCAAACCCACAAAAGCCTATCCTGCCTTCTGAACAAGTCTCTTGTGCTGGGACAGCTGTTATTTGCAAACGACAATTTCAGACATTTTGTATATTTAGATATGGATGGAACACTGGAACAAGTGAATGAGAAACAGTTTAGATTTGGTAACTGGAGTTTACCAGGCATCAAAAAAAGGGACTTGGAAAAATATCAGGATAAGCTTTGTGGGACAGGGAAGAAAGATAGTCAATAATAAAAATGGCTACTGAAGCACAACATGATTTGGAATCAAACTTCAAAACCGATTTTAGTAACTGGCAGCCTTTTTGATGACTGCTGGTAGTCACAAGTAATGTCTCTTATAGTTCTGGAATTGGCCATAGAGTCACCAGTGTACACACCGCAGTTCACAAATTCCAAAAATCACAGATTTTGAAAGACAAGAAGCATCCAGACTCCTGAATTATGATAGACACAGAACAATATAATTCAAAAAGTAGACCAATGCAACTGACAGTAAACAAAAACAAACACTTTAAAAGTAGAACAGCTACACGTTAGAGTACAGGGTAGGCCGCGCTGTGGCACTATACTTCTGAAAACTGGAAAAGAAAAGATTCCTGTAGATAGCAATACCCAATCGGTAGAACATATCCACACTTCTCTTCCTAAAACAGCATAAAAAATTATGTTTTAACATTATTTGCATTACACTTTTTCTCTAAGAGCTAGCCTACTGGAACTGGAAACAACCTCTCGTCATTTGACTGACCTTATGGTTTGGAATCAGATGCACTGCCCTCTTTCTGAGAATTTGGAAATGAAAATAGTGCTAAAGTGAAAGTGATCTTAGTGGAACAAAACTTGGGTTAGATTCGAGTAAGACATCACTTCTCAAAAGTGGCACAAGAAGAACAGTTACAACGAGCCACCGATACTACACACAGGAGGAATGGTACTAGGGATCACTGTATGCAGTAGGCTTCCAATCCTACAAATGGTACAGAAAAAAAAAATCAGCAAGCAACCATTTCACAATGACACAGCAGAAATGAAGAAAAAACAGATGATCTGCATTTGGCTTTTTACAAGAGTGAAGGTTCAGTGTGGTGGAGAGTAAGTTTAAGAAGCCTAAATTTTAAAATTGTGCAGGAAACAGTATGGATGGTTTTGACATAGCTTTGCTTATGCCAGAACTCATTTCCTTCCTTTTTGGACATATACTGTCACCACAGTGTTTTTGCATCTCAGACTTGGCCTGTTTCCTGTACCAACAGAAAATGTGACTTTGGTTAAGGATTACTGCAGATCAAGAAATTCACATTTAATAATAACTTAAGGGAATGATCAGTGCACTGCTCAAATTCCATTGCAAACACAGCTATTTCTCTGTTGAGTTATAGGATGAGGGAGAAGTCCCTGCAAAGAATGACCTTACAAGAAAGCAAAACCAGTTAAAAGTGTTGAATCTGTAGAACTTTTATAAACACACACACATGTAAATGGAAAAAAAGCATTAATTATTGCAAGGAAATAAGAAGTATGTCTAAAGCATACTGGCATTATAAAGAATATTGTACAAAACTGCTGAAGTAGTTGTAACCTCAGAATTTTCAATCTCAATGTGATTTCAGTGAAAAATTGAATTTTGACAGTTCATTCAAGGCACAACTTGTATTTTCTCTTTAAATTAAAAGTGAACGTATCTTTCTCACTCTTTTCCCCATTGCTTTAAAGAATCAAGTCCGAGTAACTTATTAATTATTCACTCTGAATCTGTGTTCACTTATAACGTGCCCCTGAAGCACAAAGTCCTCTTACAATGCCCCCAAGCTGCGACATTTGCCTCCAAGTGTCAGTGTTGGGTTTTGCTGTGCACCCAAAGTCATCACAACAGCAGGTACCTTTTCAAGCAGATTGTGATTAAAACTGAAGTCAATTCCTGCTTTAGAAGTCTGTGAGCCAAGCCAATTTGTCAGCAACTGGTAGTGGGCAAAAGTACAAATTTCTATCTGGCCTATTGAATAGCTAATTTGAGTTTGTTTTCTGGAAAAACAGTAGCCTTAAAAGCCAAACACTTAAGAACACAGACAGACACTTGGCCAGCATCACACCATGGCTTCCTTCCACACTTTGTGAAGCTAATTGGAGACCCTAGTCTGCAAGTGCTCTGCATGCATAATGGGTCCATGGGCCACAAACATATGCTTCTTTTCCAGCTAATGGCACTCCAGCTTTAATTGTGAGGGCCAGAGGAAGTGAGCAAGAATAAAAAGATTATACTTACTATAAGGAACACATTCATACTGAACTTCTAGATATTTGTATGTTCCAGGACAAGGATCAGGAAACACATCTGACCCAGTAACTACTATACACTGTGTTCGGTTGTTGCACCTGTAATGGGAAAATAAAGTAAGTTAATTAATTTTAAATTACATTTAATTTGCAAGTTCACGCTAAAGTACTATGCGCAGTGCTAACTTTCTTCACACTTGGGCAGTCCAATACATAAACCAACAAAGGGAATTAATACTACATTGGTCAAAGTCCACAAATAAGGCTTCAAGATGATACTTTAGTTGAAGTTTTATACTTTTAAATTTGCAGGTAGATGTTATCTTAAATATCAGTCATTCCTACTGGTAGAGATAGCTGTCCTGAATATGTACTGATTTGATACTACTGTTCAATAAAATCAAAGCAAAATGCAAAGATGATAAAATGAAAAAATTGTGTGATTTTGAATACAGTACAGTAACAGAAATGAGCAATTCCTTCATCTTTAGCGATATACAGACTGTTGAGTGGTTTTACATTTCAGAGAGATTTTTGTTGTGATTCAAGGAAATTACTTTGGTTCGAACAGTTATTGTAGACAAAGAGCATTAGCATTTCCATTTTAATTATTTTAGAGACAATTGGTGGACTCTAAGCTTCCTCTGTTAGGCTACAGGAAGAGGTAAAGAATGGTTGTCTGAGGAAATAAGAAAAGCAGTGAAAAAGAACTGCAAGAAAATCGATTACCATGTAGTTTAGTGGAGGCTAATTACTGAAACATATATGGTTTGCTGAACAATATAAGTCAATGCACTTTCATACAAAGAACAACTTAATTACAATGTCTCTAACCCTAAAGTCTACTGAATTTAATGTTTTCTGAAGGTTAAGAAAAAAAAATATTTTAGACAATCATTCATTTTTCCAGGGATACAAAAAACAAACAAACACAAACAAAAAACCAAACAAAAAACCCCACCACACAACCTTGAAAGTTAAAAATGGAATAACAATCACATAACCCTGAAGAGATGGTCAAAATGCAATACAGAAAAAAACAGTCAGAAGGAAGTGGAAGAAAAAATGAGGTCAGGGAGTTTGGTGAATAAAAGAGCTTGGCTCATCTTCTCATGGGTTAGTTTTGTTTGTCAGCAAACTGAATAACAGGAGTCTGAACTTCAATAATAGTCTAGCCTTTGACTCCAGCTGTACATCAACTTTTCTACTGCCCTGCTACTTCCCACACTCCCTGAATACCACACCCCAAGCTAAAATAATTTGTCTTGTATCAACGGCTTTCCACAGATGTACATTCCCAACATGTATAATAATTCACGCTACCTCATGAAAGGTATAGCAAACACATCTGAAGAACTCTGATATAAGTCATTATCCTTTTTACACACTAATTGAACTAGTACAGACCTGGCCAGGACATGCTGTGCCTCCTGCAGAACTGAAAATACCCAGGGATTTCTGTATATATACACAACTGTGGATTCAGATAGATGGTAAAGAATTCACCTGTTACCTCTGTCCTGCTTGTGGCAGTGACTTGACTTTCCAGATAGCACGGACAGGTACCTCATGCAGCCATAGCACAGGTATCACACCACTATAGCACTGTAATTCAGTGCAACAGCTCACACAGTATATTAGAGAGTCTGCAACAAATATGACACAACCAATGGCTTTTAGACTCATGCTGCAGTTATGAAATGTGCACCCACGTTGCAGAGAAAATCCGTACTCAATCTGTAATACTGAAAATGCACAACGGTGCCGCTTTTTTCTGCTCATATGAAGGTCAAAGAGTTGCTCTTGTGTGTATTGTGTAGCAGAAGCCAGTAAAAGGTAATATGGCCCAAAATCTCATTGGCCTCTCTGCTCTAACCCCCATATGAGCTTTTTCATGCCCCACACCACAGGTCAAACTAACCAGCATGAGAAAACTTCCGATGTAAGATTTTGTAATTAATTTCTTTAAATGCCTTTCTCTTTCTTTCGTGAAAACCTTATATTAAAGCCAAAGTAATCCCTGCAAAAAGACTGTTTAGTGCTTAATTCAGTGTAATGGTTTCCACAGCTTTGAGCTGTATGGAAATTTCATTTTACACTTGAATGGGTGGCAATTAAGAGAGAAATATTGATTTGTTATAAAATAAAATGGATACATATTCGGAGAAATTGCTTGAGAATGAAAATGATGAAGGTTTGGGAAGCTGTGGAGGGGAAAAAACCCAACAAGCTACTAGCAGTATTTGTAAATCCTTTCCATAAGGTGGACTCGTTTCCCCACAAAAAAGTTTTTATCTTTCATTTTGCTCTAGCAAGACTCGTAACACTCCATTGGTTAGGAAACTGAGATGAAGTTCACGTCAGCTTGTATCAGAAGGATGCATAACAATAATTCAGAAGAAACTGCGTTTTCTTCTTTGTACACTAAGTGCCTGTGCACTGAGTGGTGTTTACAAGAAGTTGCTGACTTTCTAAAAACATCTGACTCTTTCTTCATACAAGATTTTACCCACTGTGCATATGGTCACCTTTTGCTAACTTTTGGCCATAATGAAGAAGACCCCATTTCCAAAATAACAAGCTATGCCTGCTACTGCAGTACACAGCAGTGCTACAAACCACCACCACCTCCCCAAGTTTAGTTGGAGAACGAAATGAACAGAAGGATTTGAGCAGTATGTTGTAGTTTTTTACATTCACTTCCCAACTTTGCTGCATTGATGGTTACATTTTATAAAACCGGAGTAATTTTCATGTAAGGTTGTGATTTTCATGCATTTCTAATATTTCAGATTAAAGACTCTTAAAAACACTAATATCTTAGTAAAAAGTGGACATTCAGGTAACTTTTTAACGTAGTGGTCATATTTCGATTCCTGTGAAACCTCAAAAAAAACCCAAAATCTACAGCAACTACTGCAGCTGTCAATTTCTGCTCATTTATGAAGTTCAATAACAATTCTTTAGTGTTTGTAGAGTTTTCTGCAGGTTTTAAGTATCATTTAAGTGTAATCTACTTCACTGCATACTTTCTTGGCTTAGTATATATTAAAATACATAAATTCTCAGGTTTTGTTTTAGAATCTTACAATTCAGGTGATCTCACAAAGAGAAATGTCTTCACACTTAAAACTCTTGACAATTTTTCTCAAAAACTTGATACAATGAAATTGTCATTTACAAGGAAATAAAGCAGATCTGCTAAGAATTCTATACAAACTCAGTAACACCTAATTTATGAAAGGTAATATATTAATTACATTTGAAATTTAGTCAGTTTAAGACTAACTGTAGCACTGAAGGAATGATAATTCAAGTTCCTCTGCTAACTGGCAAAATATTTGCAAGAGAAACTGTAGGGAGTATTGCTATTCCCATGAAACCATGGAACAATTGTGTACTCTAACACTTGTTTCTTCAGTATTTTAGTATGAATGAAGAAAGGTTACATTTTTGTAATGCAGATGCATCGCTTAGAGTAATCTAAAAATCAAATGCAATGTTCAATTAACAGTTAAAGTACAATGTCTGAACTCTTTTCACCTCAGGAAGAAGGCTGTGCAGATGAAGAATGGCCCCTTCACATTTCAGATGTGAACAGAAAAAAAAGGTAAGTAAAGCAGCTCCAGACGGACTGTTCGCAAGTATCTTCTGCTCTTGATGGAGCCACGTCCCTGCTGTATCCATCCCCTTCTGTGCTCAGCTTTAAGAACAGCTGTACTTTTCATGATAATTTGTTTGTATTCCAACTCTAAATCTTGACTTGTACAATTCCCAACAAATTGCTTTTGCTCTTTTTTTGTATTATCTTATGCTCATTATTGCACTTTTCCCCATGCAATGTATGAAGATGAGATTCCACGTGCAATCTATTCTGTGAGGTGTTTAATCAATAATCTTGTTCTGCTGATTAAGCAGGGGCTCCTGTTTTGGCAAGATAACATTAGTTTCTCCTGACATGCTCTAAAAGCCATTGGGAATCTTCACAAGATCATTAGATATGCTACAACAAAGCTTTGGTGCATGCTCTTTTCTTTCTGAAATTACTTCTTCACTGTCCTATAGTTCCTTGTCACTGCTGGCACTGCATTATTATTACAGCTCCCCTGAAACTTGCACTAGAGCTCTGTCTTCAGGCCATAGGATGCCATTTTCAATTGAAGCTTCTGCTTGAAAATATAAATTAAGAAAATTTCATTATCTTCTGCCAAAGGCCATTTTTCACCACTGTTTTAAGGAAGATTAAAAATGCAAAATCTATGAACTTGAACAAATACTCCAGCATTAGAATGAAAAACACAGTATATCATGACTGGACCAGGAAGTGGAGTACTGGAATCAGAGAAGCAGATGCTGGAAAGACATTAGCATTTCATGGATCAAACTGATTGACTAAGGGAAGAGGTCACCTTTATGGGTAAGTCACATCAGTCACGCCAGGATACTCAAAATTCCTTTCCAAGTGGTTCTTGCAGTTTGCATCATTAAGGTGTATAATGTCCACGCATCATAATTTATCTTTCAAAGGCTTTTGATTTGTATACATAACTTTGACAAAGATAGTATCATAAAAGAAACATTATGGTATTTTGAAAACGACATGAGTTCATGTCTAGCCAGAAATGGGCTATCAAAATAATTCTGAGTATTCTTAATGTTACATTTCTGTTAATGCAGTGTTTGACACTAAGCAAGGTAAAACTGGCAAACACGGAAAGTCATGTGTACTTCACTTTTAAAAGGAAAAAAAAAAAAGGTACAAAGCCACATTTAAGAAATAAAATTAATTTTTAATAAAACTGTCAATGCATTTATGAAATCTATCTTGGTATGTTTTGAAACTTTTAAGTCTGATCTGACAATATTTCTCTTTCAGCATATTGATTAAATACTTAAAAGCTATCATGATGACATGTTCCTACATATCGCCTGCAGCAATCTGCTTAAACACCACTTGAGGCACATAAACTCTGAGCTGTAGCACCACATAGTCCATATGGTCTTCTGGTTCCTTATTCACCCTGGGTGAGCTGCAGCCCGAGTAAAAAGAGATGGGAATGTGGAATGATGACACTCCATATACTGACTTTTAGCAACAGAGTATTTTAAAATCAGAAGTTCCTGAACCTCCGGGTAAAACCTCTGGTAAAACTCAGAGTAGTTGGCTGTTGTTACATGTGTATTCCCATTAGGTCTACGGCTGCCATGCAAGATGTACTCCTGCTTTTGTATGGATATGCACTAGTAACAGGAGTGGAGGTTTAAACCCACAATTACTTATGTAGGAAGATGTCAGACATTACTTAAATGCTGTGTTTTATTAATATAAAAGCCAGAAAACAGATTTATTTTAAGGGATGTGTATAGATACATGTATATACACAAACATATACCACAGTAGGCAATTTTTTTTTTAAAGGAATGTATTTAAATTCTGAGTTCCAATTTCACCTCAAAAGAAATACGTTACTACTAGTGAGTTAAAAAATTTGGCCTAACCAAAGCTTGAAAAAAAAGACCTGCTAAAAACCCTCAGCCTTGCTACAAAGCCCTGATTTGAGGCAGCACTGGCCAGCCATCAGTACACTATCCACAGCACTCCAGCAACCACAGCAGCCGCACAACCCTACCCACGCAGGAAGAGTGAGCACATATACTCTACAAAGTCATGCTTCCTTGAAGACAGACATAGTCCTGCAACCATCTTTACACAACCCAGGATGCCACACAGCCAATTTTCCTTACTCATGTGTGAAATTTTCTAGAAATTATTTTTAAGTTAGATTCTCTACAACTATTAAGAGGGAACAAGCACACAGAAAAAAAAAATGCAGCTGTTTTATTTAGCTCAAATGCAAAACGGATTTAGTGTGCAGTGGTGCTAGTTTTCATAATCTAAGGGAAATCTGGGAGATATACATACATGAGCACATATAAAAAAAGAATGTGATCATTAAGAATTGCTTCTGCATGATGAAGATATTCCTTTGACTGCTAAAACAATAAGGCATACTAGAAATTGGTTTGAAAATTCACAACACAGACTTGAAAGTTTCTACGCACTTGGCAAGAGGACCACTACAACAATAAACTTAGTGGGTTTGGATGAAAAGTATTTGGGGGGAGGGGGAATGAGAAAATTGTTTTTTTTGTTACATACGGAAGCTAAATAGTGTATACCTGATATTGCAGAAAAAGGTGCACCATAGCATTGTTCACCCAATAAATATGCACTAATATTTGTGTTTTCTTTATACAAGGTAATCTTGTGGGAGTTTAAGGTACACATTAAGGATGGAAACTCCAAATAGACAATAGAACACAAAATAAAACATGCAACTCCCATAGGCCCTTTCTTAGTATTACCCAGTCTGATTCACCATCAGTGAATGTGTATCAGACTTGCACGTCAAAGTAGTTCTTGCTTTCAACTTCTTCTTATGATTTTAATACATTTAGTTACGACCCACTTGTCTTTTAGTGTTCATGTTCTGTTATTATTAATCTGAAACTAGAGCATCAGATCGCAGAATGTTAAAGGGTTGAAAGGGACTTCCACAGTTTATCAAGTCCAACCAGCCTAACAAAGCAGGATCACCTATAGCAGGCCGCACAGAAATGCATCGAGGTGGTTTTTGAAGGCCTCCAGAGAAGCAGACTCCACAACTTCTCTGGGCAGCCTGTTTCAGTAATCCAATAAACTACAGGGATGGGGGGAGTGTGGAAAAAGAAAAAAGAAATGTAGATTTCAGTGGAATATGTAACTCGTGACTTCTCTTGGTAATTTTTAAAGCGCTTTTATAATACCATTTTTCTATCCCCAGTACTTTCTACCATATATATGAAAGGCCTGTTAGAACTACCAGAGTCTGTGAACAGATTATAATGCAAAGACAAGAAAACTAGCATCAAGTCTGGAGAAGACTGAGAGGAGATCTTATCAATGTATACAAATATCTGAGGGATGGATGGGGGCCAATCTCTTTTCACTAGTCAGCAGCAATAAAATAAGGAGCAATGATTACAAATTGGAACCTGGATTCACCTCAACATGAGGAGAAACTTTTTTACAGTGAAAGTAACGGAGCACTGGAACAGGCTGCCCAGAGAGGTTGTAGAGTCTCCTTCTCTGGAGACATTCAAAACTCACCTAGATGCGTTCCTGTGCAAACTATCCTAGGGGATCCTGCCTTGGCAGGGAGTATGGACTCAATGATATCTGGAAGTCCCTTCCAACCTCTGAAGTTCTGTGATTCTGTTCTGTGATTCTGTGAAATGCAATGAGGTGTGCAAAGTAAAGGGAACACTCTCTGGGTGAGGTTTGCACAGGTACAAATCCAAACCTTGCAACAGTACGAAGCAGAGGAAACTCGCCTTTGAGAGGAAATGTTTCTGATGCAACCTCACTTGAGGAAGAAGCGGAAATGAAGTTATATTCATAATCTTGTTATTTATGCTTGTGTGTATTTGCAAGCAAAATGCAGCACGAGATTACAGGCAGTGTCAGTTTTAACACACCAACTAAACCAAGCAGATCCACATTTCTGAAATGTATCAGTTCTAAAGATCCAATTCAATGTTTCACCATTTAAACAAAATAAACAGCCTGTAGCTATGCGTAATTAGTAATGAAAACTTTAGTAGTGCTGCATTGTAATATCTGAGAGAGATGCACAGATTATACACACTGAATGAGCTTGAGTGTAGCATCACATCCTGTGGGTTGAGCAGGTTTCAGGGGAGAAACATAGGTGTGGTCAATAGTATCAGACCCTTACAAAGGCGTATTTATTTCTGAAGCACAGCACTACAGCACACAGAAAATGCAAGTGCAAATCCTGAAGCATAGTGTCTAATCCTCAGGCAAACCTGCATGAGAAAAGACCCTCAGGTAAAGAGCATAGGATGAATCAAACCCTTTAAAACTCTGTTTTGCAGCACTGTCAATCTTTTTTATCCATAGCTTGGCATGCCACGTATTCATCACGTAGTTAAAAGTTACATAACTTAAGACAGATTCTGAGTCATTATCAAATGAGTAACTTGAAGAATTACAATATTGAAAACATGAAGCTTTATCCTTCACGTTAATTTGCACAGATCCTCAATATATTTTTAAAAATCACCCACTTTAATTACTAAAATAAGCCACTTCAAAAGACAGGTGTGCTTTGTTACTGCAACTTCTGAAATGTAAAAGCCTCGGTACACTTTTAGCGTTCATACTTCAACTGGACTTCCAGGTCATTTGAATGCAAATTCATCTTAACTCACCATGAGTCTCCAGAGCTTAACACAGGTCTTCTGTTTGCAGAAATATAGATGTATCTTAGCTCTAACAGGAAAGCAAGACTTACTAATTGACAGAACTGGCCATCAAGGCAACATGATTTTACAGTGTCCTTTGGTTTCCGTCTACAATGGACAAGATGAGGACAATTTCAAATGGGGGCTGTGGTGGGGGCATCTCTAACTGAACTTTTAGCACATGTATTCTCCTTGAATAATTGAAGTACTATAGACTGTATCAATTAGGAGCAATTATTTATAAAAATGTTCATCTATTGCAGTTTGCATATAGAAAAACGATCACATCTTTAACAAGGGAAATGGGAAATCGCTATGGGATGCCCTAGTTAGATTAAATTAGCAAGAAACTTGTTATCAGACCATATAAAAGATACACCATAATAAGACATGACCTTGCAGAACCTTGGAGCCAATCTGTGATTTCCCCCCCCCCCATAACCCTTCCTAATTATCTGCGAAGTTACAGACCCTTTTGTGGCAGGTTATTTTTCTGCGAATAGTGAGGGGGTTTGGGCTTTTAAATATTTAATTAGTCTTCTGATATGAGAATTGTTGCACATGCCAACTGCTTCAATTTTCAAACTGTGTTCATCCTAATTATGCTCAGATTTAGATTGGTCATCCCAAACCTCTCACTCTTGTAATTATTTACTCCTTAAAGATCATTCAGTGGAGAAATATTTTTCACCCTTATGGCTCTTTCTTTCCACAAATGGCTTTTCTGGTCCGTTAATTACCCACTCAGAGGATTAGAGTTTGTAATAATGTAAGAGATCCTGCATATAAGATGAGTTTTACAGGGTGAAAAAGAATAAATTGTTTTTTGTAAACTCACCCCAGGGAATATCCCCTTTTTGGGTTATAATTTTCATCAGCAGAGGCCATGTGCCCACCACTGCATATTTACCAATTCCGTAGGGCTATAGTGTGACCAATTTCTACGGCTCAATAAAACTTGAAGAAAAATGCTGAGTAAGAGGCCAAAGCACTGTTATTCATTACCCACTGTGATGTCTGGATCCAATTATCATCTAGAAAGCTTGCAGGGCTTCCAGGTATAGGACTTCCTCTGCAAAAGTATCCTTCTGTGCTAACTTGGAAAGTACAATACCACTTTCTTATTTGTTATTTGAAGCTAAGAGATTAAGTTACTGCTTTGAGCCATGCACTTTCTAATTCTCGGAACCTCCAGTTTTAAGCCAAACAAAGTTTAGGGAGCTACTTTTGCTTGCTTGTTTTTGCATCTGCAGAAGTCCTGCAGTTTTAATGCAAGACAAGCACCTCTGTAAAAAATCACATCAGAAAATTCACTGGCTTGATTTCTGTTAATGCATAGATAATGTTTATTTGTATCAAAAATATTAATGATCTAATCCTTTTATAAAAACTGCCTACCACTGAAGGAGTCGCATGTGCCTGCACAATTATAAGCCCCATGTTAGCTATACATAATGCTATATTACATTTGATGTAAATCCTTCTCTATTGAAATAAGCACTGGGCTGACAGCAGGAAGTAGCTGATAAGAAAGCAACAAGGCATTGCTGATGGCATTTATGATAACTGAGTACTAACTCATATGTGTTCTATCTACAGTACATTACCCAAAGTGCTCCTGTTTTAAATATAACTCCAGGAGGCGCTCTTTTGCTGTATCTCTGTCACAAAGGCAGCAAAGTTATTTAAGAAGCTAAATATACAAACTAAATTATGTTTTCTATACCCACTAGTGATGCTGGCACTAGAATAATATACTGATGGCAGTAACAGTGTTACTACATTCTAGATGAGAAAACACCTACATGAGTGCAATAGTAAAGTTGAGTTCAGTGCTGTTAAGAAATTCAGTAAACAGGAAAATATTGTAAGTTCAGAACTGACACTGCTACACTTACAACTCAGCCTAAACTAATGTATTAAACAAAGGAGGAGGAGCAAAAACTCGAGTTATGGTGAAAAGACAACTGTACGCTGCTGGGAAAATGTGTGTACTAAATATACTACAAAATTGCTCCTTCATCATATAGATATGTATTACAAGAAGCAAGATATCTGAGAAATAATGAATAGTACAGTTAAAGATCACAGACTGATAGTAAGAAAATAATATAAATGCCTTTGCTCAATTAAATAAATTATTCTGCTACCTGATTTCTTCCCTTTTTCTGTTTTTACTAAATGTGTGCTAGAAGATATTGAAATTCAAAGGTTCCAATAGCTGCTGNAAGGGTTGAAAGGGACTTCCACAGATTATCAAGTCCAACCAGCCTGACAAAGCGGGATCACCTATAGCAGGCTGCACGGAAATGCATCGAGGTGGCTTTTGAAGGCCTCCAGAGAAGCAGACTCCACAACTTCTCTGGGCAGCCTGTTTCAGTAATCCAATAAACTACAGGGATGNAAAAAAAAAAAAATCTATTGTGATAAGAACTTTTCCTCCCCATTGATGTGTCTACAGCAAGCTAAAAATATACTGAATACTGGGCATTCCATCTATGTAACACTCTTAAGACTGCATTAACTTCATTGCAGTAACTTGTTTTATAAGGTCGGCTCATCATGACCTATAAAATGTTAGGCTGAAGTGCTTTAAATATCTGCTAACACCATGTGCAAGCTTGGGAGTACAAGGCACTGTGCTGTGAAGCGGCAAAGACAGTATTCTTCTGAGAAAGTAGCACGCACTCTTATGTCACTGATATAAACAGGATAAGCATGTTAAATAATGTATGAGACAGGCATCCAATCTTTATATAATACAGGAATTCTAGTTCAATTCTTGGTTTCATTTTATTTTACCAGTAAAACACTAGTTTTCAGGATTACTTCTTTAAAAGGCATAGAAGTTGACTACCATACTGAATTAAGGAACATACATCCAAACTCATTAAGAGTCATTAAAGAAAAAAAAAAAACAAACCTCTTTCATTTGTGGCCATAGTATTTTTGCTAATTATTGTTGTGCAATATGTAGAAAATAAAAATGCAAAGAGGGAAATTATCTATGTCTTTCAGTAATCATGGTCCATTTATTAAGCAATTAGATAGCAATTTTATTATTAGAGAGAAAAAAAAAAATGCTGTAAAACACTGTTATTGCTTGTACCTTTGATCCTTAAACTCTTCCATTTCAGCAACCTCATTAATGTCAAAATGCCACGAATGTGGCCACTCCTTTTTTAGACTGCATACTCTGGGCACAGGCAGAATCTATGGGATTCAGTAAAGAAGTTTTTTTCTTGTTGAATTCAACTATAAAGCTTAATTAAGCCACAAAGGTCAGAAGGTGTGTTTCTTTTATTTTAAGTAGGAGATTATTCTGTGGCAGAAGGAAATTTCCAGAGTGTGAGACCTGCTCATCTCTGCACTACTCTGTAGCTACTTTTTAATTTTTAAACCCATGTTACTCTTTCTTTCCTTCCTCTGAATTAAACAGCTTCGCTATAATAATCTCTAAATTCTATTTCCTTTGTGTTACTAATGAAAACTTTTAACTTTCATCACTACTGCAGACTCCATAACACCAAAAAGTACTTATAATTTATTTACATGTATTTAATTCATACTAATCTGTCCTTAATTTATGATCTATACCTCGCTCTGCCCATCTTCGTGGACCTTTTCCATGTCAGTTCTGTTTACTAAGTGATATTCAACGGATTTCCTATAGTGCAACGAACCTTAACGGGCAGCTTTTAATTGCCTTGCATAGCACACCACATTACTATTAATTCCACAGCAACAGCATAAAATAAAACTATTGCTTCTCAGACTCCAGAGCAATTAGACCTCTCGGCTATTTGGCTAACTCCGCTTCATGATACCCAGTGCAGTTAATTATATTTTTTGATGTTAATAGTCTCTGTCAGTTTCAAGCATAACTCCTCTTTGATGAATATTTAAATTATATTTGAATAAAAAAATAATCTTGGTTACATTTCATATTCAGCAGTCATCACAGCTTAATAAAGGTCTCTTCAGCAAGGCTTGAGATAAATGGCTATATGAACACATGTATAAACTCCTAAATCAACTTATCAGATAATGTAGCTGTTTTGGCTAACACTATAGAGAATATATTGGGGTGGGAGGAATTAATAGGCTTCAATTATTGAAGTATTATCCTATATGAACTAAATTTGACATAGCAATATATAAGTAAATCAGAATTGTTTTGATAATAAAGTTCTGAGTGCAGCTGAATCAGGAAGTTACCTTGGCTGGACTAGAACTTAGAGAAACATATAAAACTCATATAAATCTATGAAAGACAACATTCAACTGAAAGGTGTTGAAGGTTAAGTAAAGTTCTCCAAAAAATTAGTAAATTGTCAAGACTGGTAATTCCATATCAAAACCATGTAGCAGTAGGCTAAACAGCATGCACACCTAGTAAAGTCCATTTCAGAAATCAGAAAAAAAACCCCGAAACTCCTTAACTAAATAACGAAAAATAACAAACTAAAATAACTAAAATAACAAAAACAAAATAAGAAAATCACAGGCTGAATTATGTATTTTATGTGACACTTGGATACACAGGAAACGGCACAGAGTGCTTTAAAATGATGTATGCCTATATACAGTTACTTATATTTATTTTTACCCATGAATGGCGAGGAAACAGTGAGGAATATGTACATACTATTCCCACAGATAAAATATACGCTGATTTTACAAAGAATTTGATGGTGGTTTTGCTTATAAAAAACACTAAACAAACACTACATAAAACTCCCAAGCTACGCCCTGGTAAAATAATAAATCCAATCTGTTTTTGTAAACAAAATCTGAATTTTAAATGTCATTAGCTGGTATTAATGATCCTTTTAGCTTGTGACTACAGCAATCCGTGCATGTGTGTAATGTGCTTGCATATGTGTAATGTAATTTCTTCTAAAAAAAAAAAAAAAAAAAGAATGCATTGCAAAAAAATGAACACATACCATTATACAGCTATTTCACCTTACCTGACTGCTCAGAATCTCACAATATGGGGATTTTTATTTAATTTATTAAGTAATGTCACCATGGAATTACCCCATAAATAAGCCCTCCTATTTTTAATGAGTAAACTACACTTACCACGGTCATATTAAGAATTAATGAGACAGTGAAAATGCACAATAACAGATAAGGTTATTCTCAGTCACTGGTATTACTTTTTTTACTCTGTAATAAAGCCAAGGACTATGAATGCTTCATGAATATTCTAGGCTCTGTGATTACGCTTTGTTGGTGAAAATAGGCTACATGTATTTCTGCATTTTTTCTTTGTATTTGAGTCATAACTAAGTCTTGTGACTAACATACACAAACCAAACCAAAACAAAATCAATACACAACAAAACAAAACAATTGTGTCATAGCTTGGCATTGTGAAAAGCTTAATTTAAAAATAAAGGGCATTTTAATTTTCCGCTGCATCAAAATACTCACAGGGTGACTAGCTGTACTAAGACCTACATCTGTTTCAGATGAGTAGAAGGCTTCATTCTTTAAAGATGCTTACAAAAAACTGTGTGTATACATATATATATATATATATAAATGTTCATAATCTTGTATAGTAAATGTTTTGTGAAGCAGCTGTCAGCAAGTTGTAACAGAAACTGCTGGCATGCAAAGCAAAAGAACCTCATACACACAATAAGCATCAGTAGCATAGCAACTCTGATGTGCATACATTCTGAGAACGTACCTCATACACATCAACCTGTGCTATCTTATCATCAACAGTGGTATTTATCTGACACAAAAAGCAGAGATATGCAAGCTATTAATGACCATAAAGCAGAAAAAGGCAATGTGTGCTTCTTATTCTGAGACACTTTTCACTACATAATGTCTTTAGCTAAGGGAGGCAATCTTTGGCTGAAGAAGGAAAAGCAAAGGAAAAAGCAAGATAGCAGCAGGGGTCAGCAGAGCCCTTGTCTAACTAAGCCTGGCAGACCCCAGAAGTAAAGTGTGCCATTACTACAATCACAGTCATTTGTGAATGGCAGAGGATAAAATCCTCCCTGTGAAAACCGTTTTCAGTCACATTAAAAAATGAAATCTGAAGCGTGCTACAGTTTAAACACTGAATCAACCATGGGCTCTATCTGCGGAAGCTATTTTTGGGGCACTAAGATGTTGTTTTGTGAAAGTCTTGCAGAGGCTCCAATTCAGCTCTGCAGTGATCCCCACAGCAGGTTTTGCCTTCCAGCAGTGAAGACCCTGTACAAAGTTTGTTTTTGGAAAGACATTTTCACTCTGATCAGTAAGATTAATCAGTTATAGGGAATTCACCCACTATCCACCCAAACCTGGAGTCTAGTGGAAGATTTTCTTTATTTATTCACATTATGGAATGGACCAAACTTTTTTTTCACTTGAAAGGACATTAATACAGTACAACAGTGTTTCCTTTGGAGATCTGACAAGCTGGAACAAGACAGAGGGCTTGAGTGTCTTCTTCAGAGAACTCATTTTCTTTCAAAAAATGTTTCACTCTCATTTAAATATAGGGGTTTTCAAAATAACGTATTTGTTGGATGTAGGTGGGAAAGAATGAACATCTTCATTCTCCTACTGTAGTGCTGGGAAAGACTGAGAAAAAAATAAAGTCACAGAAGAAAAAATGGATACGCTGTCATCCTTCAGCTTTCCCTTGATCACTCTGTGGGGCAAAAGGCTTTTGCTTACATTTTGAAGACCCTCCACTTAAGTGCAGCTGTCTTCCAAAGAGATGATGGACATAGCAGATTAAGAGTATTAAGCACGTGAGAAAAAATCATGTTAACAAAAATCCAAGCATGAACCCTTCATTGGTGTCATGATGGATACGGTAATTGAAGGTACATGTGTTATAGATAGAACAGAGTAAGTGAAACAACAAAAAAAGCCCCACTCACTGCTGAAGAGGAATAAATCCTCTTTCAATCCTTTTTATGTTTCTGCAGTAATGTTTTAAAAAGGAAGAGTATTTTTCAAAACTATAGTTCCCCAAATTCATTTATTATGATACTTATTTTTGTATTTATGCTTACATATTATATTGGTTTGCTTTGTTTGTGCATATTTAAATAGTGAAATTATACTGATTAAATAAGCCACCAAAATCACATAAAACTACAATGACAGCATATATTGTAGATGAAAATAGAATTTCAAGGCCATATCAGTGCAGGATTGATGTAACCTCCTTTCCTGTTGCGGATCAAAAATAAACTGAGAGATTATAGTTTTTAATGCGGATGCTTGCATGGTTTGCAGAGACTGTAGTTCTTAAAACATTTTGAATTTTTACTTTTTTTCCATAATGACCACAACTATGCTGCTCCCAGTATCAGAACATGGATCAGAAATTCCTATTTATTAAAAAATCCACGTGTTTTAGCCTTTATTAGGAGGGAAACAGTGTTTTCTTTCTGAAGTTAGCATTAATTCGGCTGTTAACAGTAAACGCTTCAATTTTATGTCTACATGATTCCACAGATTCAGAATTAAAAGGCTAAATTTCCTTTAAACACAAAATGTTAATGTTCTGCAAGCCACTGCACAGCTGCAAATGTAAATTACTCAAAAAAATTAATTGCAACAGACCTGATTTTTTTTTTAAATACAGGATTTATCAAGATTTTAAATTACATTACTCAAAACTATTATAATCTGCCATACTATCCAAGTGTTTATTTAAATACACAAGAAAAAAACAAACCAAAACAACAGACATCTAACTGCACTGTACTGAAATTGCAAAGATAGTAATGTTGTCTAATTTTTAAGATAATAGGGAATTTTTCCTCAACAAAAAGTTTAGGTCTAAGAATATCATCCCAACTTTAAAAAGCCTACTTTTACATCAGATGAGAAAGCTCCTAGCACGCAAAAATGCATCTTAGCAGCTTATCATTTCCTTACATAATTACATACAGAATATGCTTTCACCTTTGAAATGTCTTTTAAGCATGTATTTACTTTTAAACACATTATTTTAAGGTAATAAAACATAAATCCAAACATGATGTGGTATCTATGTAACCCTTAGTACCCATCCTAAAAAAACCCCACTATTTTCCATCCACTTGCAGTAGCAAAGTGGGGCTTTTTTAGCTGCCACTGGAAGCAGCAAGCCGTCATGAACACACAAGCCATCTGAATAGAACTCATGCAATCCACTTGCAATCTGCTTACAATGGAAGTGGACTTAAGGCTAAAATCAAATCTCTGCTGCATCTATAAAAAGCACTACTAGTCAGCCTTATCAACTTCAAAATTTCACGTCAGTTTCTGGCTACATGCATACAAACACACTTAGTGAGTGAACAACTAGAGCAACCAGAGCAATTTCCTCGGGCTCCTTTGCATCTTCCACTTCTCTATTAATTTAATTTCTTTTTTAAATCAAGAGGAAACAAAGGAGCTTTGTTCCTGCTAAAGGACAACGGAGGATCAAGAAGTTTGACTATTTAAGGTGTAACTGCCTGAAGCAAGGGTCTGACACTCACTTGCACAACTCCCTCACCAAGTATTCTAGAAATAAGCTTATTTCTATACTCAACTTTAGCAAGTGGTTGGACCTCTCAAACTTGACTGTGTGCAAACATAGGAGTTAATTATCAGAGTGTGAAAGGGAGAAGGATTTTTCTAAAGGTCTAATCTCTTTCTTTAAAACTGTTACTGTGCCAGTCTGAAGTTTACATGGTATCCAAATACATCTGAAAGACTTTATTCTGGAGAATTGGGATGCAATTTCAATCAAAGATAAAAAATTTAGTAACTTTACAAAGGTAAAAGCAAAGCAATAAAGTCAGTGTTCTAGTCAGGCCTCCTTGGATAGCATTAAGTGAAAAATCTTTTGAAAATTACAGAAAAAAAGGAGGGAGAAAAGATTGTTCTGAGAAAGAGGAGCTGATGCATCAGTGGACACTGGCAAAGTTTGTATGCTGGTATCTCAAATTCTCTGGTAGGGGAGCAGGGAATGTGACTGCATGGCTTTGTGTAAACGTGGAAACTTCTTATTTTTCAGTCTTCGGATTTCACAGTATTGATCTAATTAAGCTAGTGTTTTAATGTTGTAACTTCAGTAAATGTAGCTGCTGTGCAAAATCTGTGGAGTAATGTTGCAAATGAGTGATGAGTATTTAATAATTGCTATGGAACTCCATCTAACTGCAGGTCTAAACTGAATTCAGTGATCAAAAGCAGTGCTAAAACCATTGCTAGCTGAAGTGATTAAACTACGTCATTAGTCCTTGAAAGTAAATACTGTAAGACTTTAAGTAGCAATGTAGAAAGGACTGCTGCTTATTCCTAAAGGTATGGAAGAAGTTTTCCATCTGATTACACATTCTAACAGATTATTGTTTTCTAGTCAGTTTAGAAAAATAAAAGCAAAAAACCCAAACAAACAAAAACCCCCCACAAAACCAAAAGCAACAACAAAACTCCTCAAGAAACAAGAAATTCAGTGAATCTGATAGTCCTTCAGATGAGATTTTTCTATGCAACTGCTGCCATCAAAATACAGCTGATGCGATACTCATAAATATCAGATCAAGGACATGTGCTGAATACCAAACAATAGTCTGCCTTAGACAACAAAAAATTATGATCACCAGTTATAAATAAAGAGATACAAAAGCTTTTAATATTTCATAAGAAATTTGCAATGCTCTTCTATGCTTGCAATATATCACAAATTGAGCAATTTTAAGAAAAGATTAAACAGGACAAGAGACAGCTTTTCTACTTAATGACAGGATCTGAGAAAGAAAACTACAAAAACAAACTTCCAGATTACCACAAACACCAGACAAAAATAGAAAGCAAAGTGTCAAATGATCTTTGCCATTTGTTCAGATTAAAAAAAAAAAAAGAATAAGAATAATAAGTAAAAGCTGTCTCTGAGCACAGATATTCTGAACCAATGACATATGTGTTACCACAATTTCATTGTAATCTGTGGGAAAAAGAGTAAAGGTACGAGATTGGTTACGTTAAAAAATACTCCCTGGCATCGTTGACTTAACAGTTTATTAATTGAAAGGGGAGGACTGAAATTTAAGCTTTCCACTAACAGTTCGATGTCACAGCAAGATTGTGCCTCTGTATTTGTCTCTGACTACCTTAATCTGTGTATTTGCAATGAACATAAGGAGGACTTTGATCAAAATACAACATGCATTTTACACAACAAGGAAGTCTACAGAGAGGCACTACATTTACAAAAGCAATTGAAGGTAGTTTCAAAGGGACTTGACAGATTAGAGGATGATGACACTGCTGCTGCAGTCTCAATGGAAAGCTGTCTTGATCTAATTAACAACAACGAAATAGAACCACAAAAAGGTAATTCAAACGTGATTTGAACAAGTTATATTACCTTTTTACCACAGTAGGAATGGAGCCTTTCCTTTACTGATCACAGAATAAGTCACAGGTTGAACGCAGAAAAAGAATAAAAGATCTGATATCCTTAATTTACCTGCATCATTTGAAACTGAATCTATCCCAAATACTTGACTACAGAAGTAGAGAACACACATTGATTCATATGAAAATGGTTAAAAAACAGCCACACTCACGACAACTTGAGTGAATTGCGAAATCTAAATGGAAAATAATCTTTAAGAGGTGACTGTATGTTACTGAACGCTGCCATGTTCAAACAGAACATAGTAAATGGACAACTTGCATGTTTCACTTCATAGATCTGTGTGAAATGTACTTTGCACACACACCAGAAAGTTCCCAGGTTATTCTCATTACTTTTTGTTAATGTTCCTCGCCCTAGGAAAAATTAAATGGGAAACTTCCTCCAATCCTGAACTTATTCAGGCTTGCAGTTTAAGCCAGTAACAATGCCAGTAACAATGCCGGTGACTGATCTGTACTGACATTTCCACAACTGTCAGTACTAGGTGACTGCTGCCTGTACGTGGCTTGCAGCACAGGAATTTCTGTGAATATTAGTTCTGATGCATCTTTTGATCTAAAAATGTTCTCTGACTGATGTCTTCCCAGAACGACAACCGCTGTCATTAAGATGTAATGTAACTTGTGCTTATATGCATATATGCTTCTGTATACAGATGTATAACTTACAGCCATTCTGGCATTTATTCATTCCATCATTTTCCAATGAATGCATTTACAGGTGGGAAGTACACCTGTGATTTATAGCATTCATAAGAAATGTGTAACTTTGTCAGCGAACATAGGAGTTACCAAAAAATGCAGCAGCCAGTTGGACATGTTTTGAGTGCTGTTTGACCTCCTAAAGGACAGGGAGAGAGGGAATCTCCAAATAAGTGAATTATACTATTCTCCTTGCAGTTATCTTCCTGCTTTTTTTTACTCACAGAATTAAAAGTAAAACAAAACAAAAAATGAATCTCTCTAGTTGCAACTGGTAGTTTTTATTACCAGATAGAAAACAGTACCACCTCGATAACAAACTGGTAACTACAACTCAGCATTCCACTGCATCTACCCTATAGTGTATTAATTCAGACAATTTTACTCTTTAGTCCTCAAAATTATACGTGCTTTTATATATATATATATATATATACCTTTGTGTCATGATTTTGTAGGCATCTGGAAGGAAGCATTCTGTGTTCTCCATCTGGAAAGGGTCTGCATCACAAATCTTGTCATCTGTCCGTCCATAGTTAGCACTTTCTATCATAATAACATCGCTCCCTGGACACCGGAGATCAATGGAGTAGCCTTCACAGGAGAGCTCTCTCCTAACCAAACCGAACGGTAATGCTGCTCGGCTGAAACCTAAAACCAAAATCCAGAAAGAGAGTGGGATTAGCATTAAAAGATACATTGCATTGGACTATTCTTTTACTGTCACTCTCGCCACTGTGCTAAAGTAAGTGCACCTTTAAACGGCTTGACCTGGTAGCATGTTAAGTGAAGCATCTTTCATGAAACTGTCACATCCCAACACCACTGCACTGTTGTGTCCTTAATACGGAAAAGGAGAAAAATGTTCTTTAATTGTTCTCATCCTTGCTAGGGCACACAATGATGCCTGTCTGCATGGCTACATTACATGTTCTCATTCCCATCTCATTTCTCTCTGGTTTATTCCTCCCTTCTTTGGGTTATGCCTGAAAGTAGGAAGTAACAAATGCAGAAGCGACTTTAACAAAACCCCCAAAAAATCATATTAAAAAATCCACGAAGCCATAGTTTCAAATCTGTCCTTCTTGATTTGTATTTTACTTTATCCGGGAAGAGTTGGTTTCTTTTGCTTAGCTATTTTATGTCCCAAGCATGCACATGTTTGTGCCACTAAATCTAAAATACATGCTGATACTTTACCGAGTTGAACTTCAGTCCTCCTGTGTTTTTTACATAAATTAAACCACAGACTACCAAGCCCAGGGAAGTGGCTACGTCATTTAAAAGATGTGCAGATATTGTGCTTTGGGACATGGTTTTGAGGTGGAATTGGCAGTGCTAGATTTACAGACTCGATCTTAATATACATATAATACATAAATGACCAGTACCACAGACGGTCCATGAGTACTGCACAGAATCTATTTTCCCACCCCACAATGGTATGTATGTTCCACGAACTCTATTCTTAACATGTTTTTTCCACATAAGATAATCAGGTAACTAACGAAGGGGTATGAAAAGCTTTAGAAACAAAACAATAGTTCAGATATTCATCCACGTTTAGCCTTTTAGAGACATTTAGTCGTACTGTTAAATACTGTTAAAATTCTTTAAAATAATAAATCCCTTCTAAATTGTCAGCAAAATTACAGGTATTTTGTATTTTTTTAAAAAGTCGTCCTAATACATTAGCACAAGGCCATTAATATTTCAGTGCAGGCTGCTGGAAACAAGTTGTGACAACAAAGAGAAGTTAACTATTAAGCATGGAAAGTTGGAGCTCTACAGTGTTTTGAAGGCACAGAAATCTTTCTTTAAAAGTATGGTGCATTAGAAGAGGGAAGGAAGTAAAGATCTAAAAAAGATCAAGAACAACTTGAGATAACCCCTTGATAGTAAATTTTCACACAAACCAGGGGCTGTCACATTTTCTACTGAATTAATGATCAGTAGATTAAAACTCCTCCTGCAAGAAGATGATTATCTGTTAGGACTGCAAAAAAGAGCTGTTGGTAATGATCACACCAGTGGCAGGATGTGGTTCCCTGGCAGCCAGAACCCATTTTCCCATCTGCCACTCACTACCTGCACACCTCTGCCTTCTCCTTTTCATCAGAACCCGCTTTTGACCAACTTCTGCAGTAAACTAATGCAAGGGGCTGGTCTGCCTCTAACCTATGTCTATTGCAGAAGAATTTATGAGGTCTCAAGAGGACCAGATCTTTGTCTGGGTGGGAATTCACACTGGCACAATGGGAAAGGGAAGGATAGAGTGTAGCAACTGGGTGTGCCTTTACATTTTGTGGAAACATATACTACATGAAGCCAGTACTGTTACTGTGCCAAAATGTTTGAGCACTTGTTAATATGGAAAGAAGCCTATTGCTGTGGAAAGCACCACAGTTCCATCTTAGACTCACTCCTGGTCATTTGTTTGCCTGCAAATACCATGCACAATAGCAGACACTATTATTAGAGGCTTGCTGAAGTATCATGAGCTGGAAGCTGAAAAAGCTAAACCACGAATCCATCACATTAACACCCTACATGTTCCTCCTATGCAGAAAATTAATACAACAAAGGCAGAAGCTGCTCACAGCTCAGTGCGGGCGTGAAATGGGCACAGAGAGGAGTATGCACAAAGCCCCCACCACACATGCATACAGCATCTCCTTTGATTAATTAACATCACGACAGCCGCAGTGGGACCAAATATAATACTGCTAGTGACTGTCATTTCTACATCCTACTGCTCCTGTCAAAATTTGATGCCATCCGCACAAAGCTCATCACTCCAGCTGCTGGTGATGTGGTAATGGTGCCCATATCTCCAGCACTCACTCAGACTTCCTCCAGCATGTGGGACTGCCATGACCTGGCTGGAGGCCTGGCCACTTTCCCCAAAAAAAACTTTCTGAGTTTCCATCAGTAGGGAGGGAACAAGGCTTTGGCTGTCCAAAGGGAATTTCTGCAGATGGGCGGTTGGGAAGGGGGACTGTTGGTTGGCTACACGTGCAGTGTGAGTGCAGCAGCAGTTAAGAGGTACAGATCATTATGGGGTCAGGAATGACAAATCCATGCTGAGCTACCTGTGACAGGCACTGAACTCTTAACTGCAGATCCTGAAGCAGAGTCTCCAATTCTGCTAAGAAATACCTCAAATTCAAACACAAGACCTCTGCAGTTTGCTACAGAGATCAGCTGCCTGTAAAATCTTATTTTATCATCTATGGCAACTACTGTAAGTACTATGAATGTGTTTTATCTTGCCATTTTTCCCCCTGCAGGCATCCAGGAGAAGTTCTTTATTAGGACCAACATTAAAAATACTAGAGCAAGGTTATATCACAGGCAACAGAGGACACATCTGAGATTGCAATGTAGGTGTTACATTGCAAAAGCAGCAAGCAATAAAGAAAACCAATGTACCATGTGGCAGGTGAGGATACTCCTCTAAGGAATGTCTACGTTGCAGAAAAAAAGTAACTAAATAAAATAAATAAATTTGAAGTCCACTAACAAAGCTGCTGTGATCTTCATGCTGAATCTTTGTTTGTAAATTTTTTTCCTATCAACAAAGAAAAAAATAAGCATATCAACAAGAAAAGTGTAATTCAATCCATCTTGCAACCCTGACAATCGAAGAAAGAACTTGTGGGAGGCCCTGAGAGCAAAAAAAATCAATATTGCAGCTTTGTGCTGTGCAAATGTGAATACTGCCAAATAGCAGTGCTTAGGGTAAAATGAACTGTTTTGCTGCATTTTCTCCTCTCTGAACAAATGATTTTGAAATGACAGATTTTTTTTGAGCTTTAACACGTCAAGCAATAACTCCCAGTGCTTTAGGCAAGTGATTGGAATAAATACCTCTTGGCAACAGGTGCAATGACTTAGGACTGAAATTCATTTACATTCAGCAGTTAATTGATGATAAACAGATGCACTGCCACAAGATGAAAGTTTGAAGGACCAGCATCTGAATGCTACTGTCTGCTTCTGCATCATCCCAGAGCTTTTCAGACGTAAGTATGTAGCTTTGTCAATAATTAACTGTTGTCACCAGTAGCTTTGTATCTCCAATGCAATTCCTCGTGTATAATTTCAATACTGTATTCTCTAACCAACCTGTATTCAACTTGTTGCTTGTTTTACTGTACTTTGCATAAACCTATTTTGTTTGGCTGTCCTCCTGCAGTTGAAATCACTCTTGCCCGTCCTCTTGCTAATTGCTTCAAGGCGAACTGTGCCACGGATGACATGCTCCTGCTGTCTGCCGCCCAAGAATGCGAAGTGCTTACCGACTGCAAAGACCTTTCTGGTTCCCGGGCTGGAACTTCCAGCACAACATAAACATCAACTCAAGTGAGCGTCTATTAGCAAATGCAACATATGCTGTCTCTGACTCATTTGCCTTTGTATGTATTAACCAGTGTTGTGGGTGTTGGCTTTTTTTTTTTCTTGTTTTCAAAAAATGAGAGAAGATTAATACCTAATGATAAAAAAGTGTGGTTTCTGCCCTACTGACCAGTTTGATTATAGAAAAGCTTCCTGGCAAACACGTTTCCTGCGTGTTTTATCTGCTCACAAATTAGTTGAGTGCAGACTCCTTATTGAAAGAAAAAAATAAAAGGCTTTTGCAAAATCACATTTCAAAGGAAAGGTGGAGATTTTTAAGTAATACACATTCCTTAAGGCTTTACTGATTAATCCATGTAGAAAAACACACTAAGAAGTCTAAATGAAACAACACCAACAAAAATTTCTCCTCTTATACTTTAGCCTACAGAAAAACGAACCATCTTTCAGAAGTACATTGCATTCATAGTTGGCTAAAGTTGTCTTACGTGAGTTTGCAATGCCTTATTTACCACTGTACTGTCTTGGTTCCTTCATAAAATGATTTGTCTTTAGAAAGATAACCTACATTTGTCAAAGTGCAAGGGTAAGTTAATAATTCACAGCATCTTGCCCACTAGCATATCATCTTTTTGAGCTGTCAATAATAAGAAACTGTGCTAAGTTTGGCAGATAAAAGCAAAAAGACGCCACCACACTTGAATGTTCACCCCATACAGAGGAAAAATAGGGGAATGTAAACAGGCTAACATCAGTAGTCCTCAACATCAGAAGCAAGGAGCCTTTGATTAAAACTTAAAGCACAGAGAAAGTCAACATGGAAATATAAAATTATTTCAAAGAATACAGATACCAAAAGAACTGAAAATCCAAAACAAATCTTTGCAGAAATAAATATATATCTCTGTGAGCAAAGAAATATTGTTTCTTGTGTTATTTGGCTCCAACAGAAAGGTCTTTTCAAAAGAGCACATCTTTTCAAACAGAATGTTTACAGTTGTCTCTCACAGTCTCTTTTATTTTACCAAATCATGCAACATGATGATTCATGTTCTACACAACATAAAGTAATGCATCTTGGGCAGCATTTCAGTAATATACGTTCAACAAATACAAAGCCCAATGAAAACAGTGCTAAGAATCCTCTCCCATAGAAGTAAGTAAGTGTGTGTGCATGGAGGGTGCACAGAAACAGCTGAACATAGTCCACCATCTGAAAATCATACTAATGCTCAACATGGGCTTTGCAGAGCTTTTATAATGCTGCAGGAAAGCCTCAGCATTCTGCAGTTTCTAAAGAATCCATGAACTCTGTCAAGGAATACTTTTCTCCCTGTCTCTCAGCACTGTATAAATTTCACACAGACAAGCACGTTATTTTGTTAAACAGCTTTTAAATTACCCAATCCTGGTCAACAGATCACTACCAACTACTACAAAGATAAAGGCAATTTAAATGACAACTGTGCTTTCTAATTCTGTCTTTGAAGGAAAAAAGTAATTCTGGCAAGCATGTCTATTAAAAGATTATGCTGGCACAGTAAGAGCTTCTGACACTGCACAGAGGTCTGGAGTTCACAGCACTCAGCTCTTTCAGGGAAAACCAGAAGCCAGTGTGCAGTCAACCCATGCTGTAGCCCAGTAGACAAAACTCCACTGCTCAGCTGAGGTAAAACTAGGCAGGAAAAGATAATTTTAAAAAACAGTTCTCCTATAGCTGTATTGTTTTGCCATTTTAGGTACATATTCATTATTTTCATTTAAGATGCTGAGAGGGGAGATCTACAGAAAGGGATTATTTCTTGAAGGAAACTTATTTTCTTATAAGAGGTATCGTCCTCATTTTTTTTTATTCATAAAAAAGGGATTAACTCAAAACAAGGTACATGAAAGTATGTTCATTATTTGAACTTTGTAACAAAGAGGCTGGAAGTCCTGAGGAACAGACTAGACCATTTAAACTGCACTGAACCAAGGCAACTTTTTCACTGAATGTATTAGCTGTGAGGAGAGATTTTTTTAATGCTGGCTTCTATAATACCATTTCTCAGACATACACTTTCCTATTTCAATTCACTAAAATCTGTAAGACCGTCTCTTACAAAATAGAAATATGAATTGCTATAAACAAAAGCTTTTAGAAGTATTAAATAACTAATGATGGCTTTTAAAAAATACTATGTAATTTTCTCAGATTGTGATTTAGTCTTTAAAAAAAACAAAATTCAGAAGTTTTTTGTCAATTTTTTTTCATGATTCAGTGTGAGTAGCAGAATTACAACTATAAGTAATTTTCTGTAATTATATACTTAATATTCAGTGTACATAAACATAAAGCACAGCACATCCGATTAATGAAATTCAGGACAGAAGACTGAGTCACACCCTCTGACTCACACTAGGATGGGTCTTGCCTTCCAGGCTTATTGAAACTTAGTACAATTTTCCTTCTACATTTTTCAGTCTCCATGCAATTCTCCACAATATCCCTGTGAGGCTCTCTTCAGCAAAAAAAAGAGTCAGGGATTACCTGCCTTCTGCACCTTGTTGAATGATTCAGCAAAACCTGAAGAGAGCAGCAGCATCTCAGTCTTTTAATCCTTTCATGTAACAGCGCTGATCCTTCCTATGACTGGCTGGCAAGGATCTCATTTTAATTCCCATAAACAGTTCTCACCCCTCATTCAGAAGGGTGAGAAGGTAGAATGGTTAAGGAATTTCTTGGATTGTGTTTCCATTGGGGGTTGCCTTTTTTTTGTTGTTGTTGTTGTTGTTTTAATACCGGGACACAGAAGAGCGCTGTATTGACAGACCTGTAGATCGAAGTCTTTCAATCATTTGCAACAAGAATAGTCTAGACAGAAGCCATGCACACATCTCTGCATTAGCCCATCATGTTTCAACCCTATTTTGAAGGAATCACCACTCTGGGAAAAGAGATAGTTCTGTCTTCATGCCCATTTAATCCTTCACCTCCCTGCTGAGGCTGCCACAAGTGTGCTAATTAATGCTAAACTGTAAAAACGGGCTTCTGCACTTTGAATCCAGCCATGCTGAAACTGGATAGAAACCACTAATTCCTTTCATTAAAGTCACCAAACCAGAGCCTGGTTCCCAGCAGCATTTTAGCAATGCCTACATATGGCAGATGGAAACCATGTGATCTAAACATGAAAGTCTAAATATCTAGTGCAAAAATATGCATATTGTTCAGTTCTCACTTGGAATCAAATTTTGTTCTTGCATGCATGCACCTTTCCCATCCCTTTCAGTGAGAGCTGTATGCATGAGAGTAAAACTGCCCTCTTGATCTAAAATTACCCCAGTTTGAAACAGTATTCATCTGTCAATGATACTTCTTTGCTTCTGCCAGCCAGATGTCTGTTCTCAGGCTGCAAGAATCTCTTTCCTTTTTTCCTTCACATCATACACACTTGATCCTCTGCCAGCTCGCAAAAAGCACTCTACCCTTTTCCTTTCTTGCCATTAAATACATGCATCTTCAACATTTCTAAGGCAAGTAAGTCCCACGGTCTCTGTAAATTCACCTCCTGGAGCTTATCTCCAGTTTACTGACTGTGAACTCTCTGAGCACACCACCTGTCAGGAAGGAGAAGCTTCTGAATCAGAAGCAATCTCCAAAACAGGGAGGTAAGACACACAAAGGCTAATGTGTCAGAAATGTTGTGTCAACAGGATTTCCCGTTGAATTGTTACCTCTACACAGGATACTGGTAGCAGAGTTAAAATAAATATTCTTTTATTTTCTATAAAAATGTATTTTGACAACAACTTACATTTCCAGTTATCTCAATCATTTTGATTGGAAACCATGCATTGAGGAGAGACAGACGAAGAGGAATAAATGGGAATTTCCATCAGCAGTATTCAGAGTGAAGAGCTGACAAAAGAAAGGCACTTTTCTTCCCATCTTTAAGAAACCCAAAGCTTTGTCACCTCAGAGGCTGATAGAAATCACACAGTGATGTACCATTTATTTGAGAATGTGTGCATTGGTGGAAGTTAAATCATACCAGCAGCTGACACGTTGAGTGCTGACAGTAACCCTAGGTCTTCTGTGCACAATGCCTTCTTAAAACAAGTCATACCCTAATCTGTTTAAGATAGCAAAACATTTCCTCTCACTAAAATGCAGAAACTGGACCCTGATAATTCCGACTCATTTTAAAGAAAATGTTATCCTACAAATGCCAGAGGTTAAAATACCAAACACAGGCCTAATGCTAATGCTTAAAAAAAACCCAACAAAACAAAACAACAATAGCCCACGAATTTAATTAAACATATAGTACAATTCCTATAAAATAGTAGTATTTGAGACTGCAGTTGCAAAATTACAGAGAGGGCACTTTCTTGTTTACAAACAGCATTACATATATACTAGAAATCTAATCAAGCAACAATGTAACTGTTTCATATGGTCTTTTGTTTTAATAGAATGATAGCATGGCGTCAATTGTCATAGCATAGAATTAAGAGTGGGAAAAAATGTGTTGTTAATTTTAGTTATGGATAGCCACTTAGAAAGGGCTTTTGAGTATGAAAATAACAGAGGAATCCCCCACCTCATTCAGTATAGCTTCTAGAAAACTTTTGAGGACTCAGGAGTAGAAAGAACCCTTGGAAACGCAAGGCTCAAGACTGCAAAGATGAAACTGGTAAACCAAAATACACAGTCATACCTTTTGAAAACGAGAAGAGCAATGTGATGAATGTACTTTAAGGTAAATGTGCTGTCACTTCAAATATTCCAGCAAATAGGTATGAGACAAGAGTAGCAAGCAATCTTGGAAAATGCCTGTCAGAGTGAAAGACTTTGTTCCTGACCTTACCTTCTACGAAATATTTGTGGATTTCTAAAAGACTATAGAGGAGAGGGATATACCATATGCAGTTTTTACAACATATTTATGTTGCTTGCACATAGCAAGCAACTAGGAATTGTGGAATAATCCTATGCAGATACTTGACAGTAACCTCTGAATAATAAATTGCATGAAGAAAGGAAAGCTATGTAATTGTTTATTGATAAGCAGGTAATTTAAAGAGGCCTAAGGAATATATGCTGCTCCCTGAGCAGCAAGAGAGTAAGAATAGGATCAGAGGTATCATTTCCAGAGTAAATAAAGGAAATACACAACTCTGATACTCGGACAAACTACTGTTAATCACCTATAAAGGAAATGCATAACCATATGCCTAACTGGAAACACAAATGACAAGGGAGAGAAAGTGATGAAATAGTTAAATTCCACTTGGACTCAAATTCAGGGCTAATGACTTTGAATTCTGAGTGATAATCCCAGAATTTTTGTACTCCCTCAACAGTCACAATGTGGGTGCAAGAATGCTCTCAGCTTTTAGAGATTTAGCTAATGAGTGCTCAAATGAAATAAATGAAAAAAAAATCGAGATCCCTGAAATCTCTTACTGAATACTAAGAAAGTAAAGAATTTTCCATATTTATGCAACGGGAGTTCCATAATTAATGTTATTTTCATTAGAAACTAACAAAAGGGATGAATACACACCATAAAAGAACACAGAAAGGAGAACTTCGCATTTGAGAATTACTTCTATTTAGAAGCACAAATCTAATAGCTGAAAGCCTGTGCTTACAAATTTGTTCATTGATCTTAATACAAGCAACAATGAAGTGAAGAACTCGGAAAGCTCCGCACCAGGATAACAAATCATCCTTAGATAGATGCTCAAGTATAAGCTGAATAACTGCACTGTTACTACTGATGTGGAAGGTCAAGTAGTTTCCTCAGTAATTAGTGTATTTTGCATAGTGCTTCACTGTAGCAGGTCACAGTTTTCGTTCAAAAAAAATCTTTGTCGCTAAAGCAAGTATTTGAGAGGGAAGCGGCTGTGAAGTATAAAAGATCTGATTGCTCCACTTTTTTCCACACCACCTAAACTGACACTTTCTTACCGAATGCGCCGTGTTTTCCTGATACATTATTTAGATGTACAAACAGGCGGGAGGCTTCTGAGAGTCAGAGAGGATGGCTCCTGACCTCGCCGCCGGGGCGGGAGGCGCACAGGGGCTACCAAGGAGCCGCGGGTCCCGCCGGGCTGCCGCCGCCCCGCAGCTGCGAAGCCGCCAGCCGTGCCCGGACGACCCTAGCCCCCACCGGGCCCCTCCACTGCTGCTTCCGAGCGGCGAGTCTGGCTAACCGCGGACACTTCCAGAGCCAGCCCAAGCAGTTATTAAAGTGGCCGCTGCGGCAGAGTGAGCGAGGGTGGTGCTCTTAGTCTGCGGGTCTGCCAAGGAGACAAGGCCAAGGTTAGGGGTGCCCAAATGAGGCAGGAAGGAGCAGCTGTTAAGGTAACGATTTAAATTAGGCATCCTGACACAATCCTTGTAGCAGCAGCTTTGGACTGCCTGAAAGGCAATAAACTGGAGGCCCTTTCTGCATTTCTTCGGGTACAAACGGCGACTTCAGCAATTCTGCGCTACCCCAAAGCAAGCTGAGCTCAGTGAAACGATTTTCTGCAACTTACGGAACCCCACGCTACGACTGCTGTGTCTTTTCCACCTCTGCCACTGCTGACTTTGAAGTCGAGATCCTTACTAGGATTCAGTAATGTGTGGCCCACGTCATCTTTAAAAATACAATAAAGACAATGCTTGAACTCCAAGGCCAGAAAGAAAAAACAAAAAGCCACCTTTTTTTTCCCCCACAACGTTATTTACATACACAAGCCTCTAGAAGGTTAAAAGGGCAATTTATGAATCAAATGCAAAATAAAGTCATAGTATTATTTCCCACTGAAATGTTGTCATCTCTGAAGGATGTGTTGAGATCCAACATTATACAACTCTGTGTATTAGTAGTTTTATAATATTTTATCTACTTGAAAATAATAAGAGAATTTTAGGTAAGTAGAATCTTAATTACCCCAATTAAGTTCTCATCCTGCATCACTAATATCAGTGGGAGCTTTGTCATTAACCTCAATGAGTGCAGGATAGATTCCTTAGAATTTAACCTGGACACTCAATATTCTTTTTCTAATGAAAAATGCATTAATGAGCTTCATTAGACTACCCCATTTTAAAGAAGCATCTTCAGTAGTCAGTTTCCCTCAACAGCCTAATGGGACACTGGTGCATTAGTGAGCTATGACTTGAGACAGGAGCGTTCAGGTCACTCTAAGTCTTTTTATTGACTCAATGAGCTTCACGTTCAACCCACCAAGGAAAGAGCAACACCTATTGACTCACTTCAGCAACTCCCTGCGGTAAAGATGACAAAACGTGCATAAACTTCTGTAATTAAAACTGGGGTGGTACAGCTGAAAGACTGTATGTAGTGGAATAAACACAATTAAAATCAAAATTCTTCCCTGTAATTAAAAAATTACACAAATTTTCTGTAGTCTACACAGAGGATCCTCAACCCATTTCAATCAGCTGTTTGAAGTAGCTATCCTGTTGGTAATAGTAAAAAACATCTCAAGGATCAAAACACCCTCTTTGTTTACACAATAATTAATAGTACTAATAAAGGGGAAAATCATGTGAATTGTCCAAGTAAGGTAAACTGGTACTTAAAGATACTATTTTATCTTTCCCATAGTTCTAAGGACAATTGAGAAGTATCACTTGCTGCAGTTCCTTGCCTCTGAAAAGCTTGGAGGAAGGGAAAACTTGGAGAGGGTAGAAGGGGAGGTGTTGAATACAGTTGTCCTTGCTAGCAAGCCCAGATTAACAAGTCATCACCCAACATAATATCCTTTGAATTTCAGTTAACTGCTGTCTGAGCAATCTGCCTGAAATTCCAAACACTAAGTGCCCAGCCTAATTTGTAGCTGGTTTAGAGCCACATTCATTTGAGACAGGTGTAACTGGTCTTAACAACAGTCAGAGGTTATTTAAATTTGGAAGGGAGGGGACTTATGGAAATCCCTTTCCCTAATTAAATCAGAGAATGAGAGTTTGAAGTGGTAAATAATAAATCACAAAGAATCCTCAATCTGGTTGTCAAGGAAACCAGTATGCCTCTGCCATAATTGCTGTGAGCCCAATCTTGCCCTTTTTGACATCAACCCTTATCATGCATTCTGGTCAGAGACTGAGAAAACAGCTTTTCTATTCCTCTCAGGCAACCTTGTAACTTCCCAGGCAGCTTCTTGAGCAGAGCCAGGGCACCACAGCACTCTGCACCATCAGCCTCCTGTGTCTGCTGATAGTCAAAAAGTAGTGAGCTCCAGTGTACTGCCATCGGCTATTCCATCACAAATGGGCTTGATGGTGGCATTGGAAGCAGCTGTGTTTAGTAGAAAGGCATTTCTAATTTACCATTGCTAATATCTTGTGCCTGGTTATCCCAACCTGTTACAAGTTCTAGAAATTTCTAGTTCCCCTGTACTCCCAATTCCCCTGAGCACACTCTCCTGGAAGAAGTAACAGCCGTTCATTTTACTCATGGACATGTAAGATGCCTATGAAAGACATGAATAGGGAGGGGGAAGTACAAAACAAAATAAATCATTTCAAAAGCACAACAAAATAGATGAAAAACTGACTCCATGCCAGGTCATTCAGACAGTTTACTGCATCATTGTCTTTTTTCCTCTGCGATGATAATTACCTTTTATAAACATATCCAAACTTGTTTTTTCCTTCTGTTTTTTGCTGCAATCACACATCATCGTTGGACACATACCAAACTTCCCAGCACTTCAACACCAGGAAGGCCAAAAAGGGGGAAAAGTTATATTAGTGTCTCTATCTCATCCTTCAAGAAAGGTTTTAGAGGAAGTATCTTCAAAGTAAGGAAATAGGAGGAACAACAGGCAAGTACATTACGTTCCCAGCTGACTTTAAGCAAAAGAAAATCCAGAGAGACTGGGAAGGAGTGTGGAAATAAAAAAAAAAAAATACAATCTCCCTTTAGGAACTACAGAGAGAAAAAACTACCAGAAAGGTTTCTAAAGGTGGAATTACAGCTGACTTTTGTTTGAAACACCACAACCAATCGATTGCCTCCATCCTACTTTACCAATAGATAAATCTTCTTTTAATATATATTCTTGTTTGAAGCAACAAACACCAAACCAAATTTTCAAATATTTTTATAAATTTAACGTGAGGAAAATAGGTTCCAATTAACAAGACTGATAAACCCTAGTGATTTGTGTGCCATTCCAAAGAGCTATGATTCTTTCAGTACTTCATGTAAAGTATTCCGCTCAGGATCCAGGTGTCAGTGGGACACTCTGGATACCCATTATGTAATTCCCAAACTTTATCATGATATCACATTTCAATAAAAGTAATTTAGATTTTTGTACCCATTACTCAAAGGGGTTTAACATGTTAACAACACTTTATCATGTCTGTTCAAGTTATTGTTCAGAGAAAGCTATTTATTTAGTTTTATTGACCCAACCAACAGCCTTTTGTTGTTGCTGCCGTTGTTAGCAGATAAACCAACCATCCCAAGAAGATACACTGTGCAACACCACCTTTCTGATGTAATATTCAACTATTCCAACATAAACTGAGCTTCTGGATAAAAATTTTTGTTCAACAGGTCTGTAGACGCAAAATGCATAAAAAGCAATAAATGTTTGCTCCAGAGCGGGCTCAATCAAACCAAAATAAACCTTCCTCCAAATCCAATCTAAATTCCATCCATATTCCTGTTCCCAGGAAGAACAATGTAGGTGTGTGATAGCCATGAGAGCTCATGCAAATTAATTTTTCACCTTTGTTATAAAACAGTTCATAAGATCAGAACATCATAAGATTAATTCAGGTTCAAATGGACTCCTGCCTCTTCCGGTTCACTCCTTTAATCCCAATACTTCTTCCAGTTATAAAACCTAAATCACATATAGGAATAATCACTCCTATATAATTTTAAAACCCAAGCCCCTGTAGTTGTCATCCCAGTTTGAAAGGCACAATTATGGATTAATTACAGCCAACTACAATAACATATATTAATATCTGTATCAATGTATATGCCTCTAAAACTCAATCGCCTTAAAAAAAAAAAGGGGGGGGGGGGCAGGAGGGGGGGAAAGGACAAATAAAGGTTTCCATTAGGAAAGATAACGCAAAAGCAAATTAATGTGCCATTTGGGTATAAATGCATTCATTTGCAAAATGTGCAAATAGCATCCATCAGAAGAAAAAAGGCCTTTAGCTGATTTACAGATAATTTACTATGGCATGCTCTTACCACTATTTTTATTCTTATTTGAAAAATTAGTCTGGATTCCTGAGCACACTGGCAGCAACCAGTTTATTTTTATGTCTTTTGCCAAATTTCAGTGATCTTAAACCTTTAGGGCTAAACATCTCTGTGACAATCTATTTCTGTCATCCAAGAGTTTCACATTCTTAGAGGTTCAAAGAATGGAGTCACCGATTTTCCCAGTGATACAACATGCTGGAAAAGGAGTTTAGTATTATTTGAGATCCTGCCCCATCATAATCCACTGTGAGAGGAAAAAAAAAAACCAAACTTCCATCTCTTCTGTTGGTACGAAACCACAACAATCTAATATTTCTCCTGTGAACCATATTCCAAGGCAGTGAAATTTATTTGTCCATTCTTTAGAATTTGTGTGTCCCATGTTTGAGCAGTTTCTATTGTCTTTTAGGTGTGGTACCTTTGAACTGTAGATAAGCAGTTTGTGAGCTCAAATGCAATTTTAATATGTCCTTGTACAGTATAATGCAGAAATGCTCACAACTCTCTCCTGCAGTAGTTATGAGAAATGGTTATTAATTTTAATTGGCCTAAGCTAGCTTTTAGGGAAATTATATCTTCAGGCTTCATCACCTATCTGAATAGCCTCTTTTTGCAGTTACTATTGCTATTCATCTACTAAGAAATAAAGGCAATGTGTTCTGTATTTCCTCACAGATTACGAACTATATTAAGCAAAGATGACTGGAAGCAAAACAGAAATAAAAAATTAAAGGCACTTTGAAACAAATTGGCTGTGATGCTCATTTCATTTATCCATAGATCTCTTTATGGGAGACTTAAGACAAGGCTAAAACCAAACTGCAAAATAGTAAACCATGGCACTTCTCTTTATAAATGGTATATAAACTTTCTGTGGAGCAAGGGTACAGGACAACGTTCCAGTGGGTCTTTTTTTCCCCAACTCTCCTTCCAGGCCCAAACAAAAATGAAAATTGCTTTGATATCAGACTCAAGATAAGAACACCCTAGCTTCATAGGGCTCATAACTTTAAAAGTTAGCAGTCCTAATGATTTTGAAAGACAAAACATTTCCCATTGCCATGACAATTTTACAGGCTTACAAATCAGAAATACTTTTGATTTTACACTTTAAGCATCTCAGTCTTTGGGCATTAAATCTGTAACAACCGCAGGTGACGGTGTATCAGGAGAAGAAATGAGACAGCTAGTGAGAAGCTTTATGAGGGCTCTCCTTCATCACCTTTCTTCACCTGCATAGCAATAAACCAGTCAGTGGGGCAGATACAGAAGCTAAATTTGTTCAAGTCTCACTCAGTTGCTGGAATTAGGGCATCACAGAACGTGATAGTGGAAACAGTTTTTCCACAAAAAAAAAAAAAAAATCTGGCACTAATATGAAATGCCTGACAGTTAGAAGTTTAAAACTTAATCACTGCTGATGGTCTATGTTCAATGAAAAGTAGCCACCAAGACAACAGCAGAATAATTTAATTAATCATAATATGTGGCTTCAGATTTTTTCTTTCCTGAATATACCACATTTTCTCTTAGGACTGTGAGCAGTTTGAGTAAGTGCCCTTTGCAGGGAGCAATTTAGTAAACAAAAAATATTACCTTGTGAATTAAAACTACTTTAAATAGAATCTATTGTGACCACAACACATATTAACATGGCAAGCTCTTAGAGAATGCTGTTTCAAAGAAAGAAATATATTCCTTGTGTGTTCAAGTATAGAGCCATAAACCATATGAGACCCTATTTATTTCAAATTTCCCATGATGCCATTTACTACAGCTTTTAACCTTTTATGTGACATTGAGCTATTTTACAATCATAAAATAATAGAAAAAAATGACCTGTTAATTTGAAAGGGACACATTACAACATCTCTCCCCGGCACAATAATATTTTAATTTCTTTTTTCAAGGCAAACCAGTTGGAAAGTGACCATCTGCTAGTCCGTTAGCACTATTCATGCAAAGTAATGCACAAAATGTCCTCCTTTCCCAGCAAGAATAGGACTATTAACTGAATGGAATTTAGGATATTGTCATGTGAACTTATTCACGACAAAAACAAATCTCCATTTCTTTAATTACTGTTTAATATACTGAATATGAAGTGACAAAACTGCTGCACACTGTGAGACACCTAAAGCACTACAAGACATGTGAACCTTTCAGTGAAATAAAGTAGTATTATCAAATTTCCTATGCAAATTGTGTTCTATTTTGAAGGTTAAGCTAAATGCAAGCACACTTTTACAAGTACAGTTCTATTTCTCACTTCAAAATACACAACATGCTTTGGACACTAGGTTAAGTTTTCAGTATCACTTAAGGTTTTGAATATTTCAAAACAGTTGATAATGGCAGTGAAAGAGGAAACTCTTCAAGATCCCCGTGCTGATAAACATAGAACTTTTTGGATGAGTAGAGCTCAATGGAACCATAATCTCGGCTGGCACCTGTACATGATACTGTAACACATACAGCTAGAACTGTAAGTTTGTGAGAATAAATTACATTAAATTCACATTCATGTTAGCACTTTAAAAGATGTTGTCAGTACAACTTTGTATGCATGCAAGCCACTGCACTTTTGAAAGTTTTACCCTAGATGTTTAGAATTCAAGCACACTGTCTCTAAAGATTAGAAGATACTTAATCGGCCTTCATCCACATCATTCAGATGTGTACCTTCTCAACGTCCCTAACTAAACTGCAAATTGGGCTAAAAAAAGAAGTAACTGAACTTGAAATTGTTAAAATTCTAACAGGGTTTATCATATCTTGAATTATGAAATACAGTAGAAATGCCACTACCAAAATGTACTGCAGCATATTTTACCTTAAAAGCATTTTTCTCTTCCACTTCCTAGTCTCCCTTTCACAAAATAATCAAGACGTTCAGGAATTTACAGATGTAGTAAAATACTTGCTAAATATAAAAGATTGTTTCTCAGCTGTTTTTTTGGAACAAGCAGCTCTTTTTGACCAGTTATTAATGATGTAGTACTTATATCCATTTGCCCAATAAAAATGTCTTACCGCTTTCCTTATTTTTATTTATAAATTTCATAATGGCAGGAAGGCACTTTAAACCGTGTATTTCTCAGGGAATACTGCACTGCAGGGACTGTTAAAGTCACTCTGCCTTCAGCCTTTATCACCCTATGCGAGGTACAATAAACACTGAGAAATGTGCTGACTGTCGTGGGCCTTGTTATAAAAGTTCACGTCCAGCAATTCTCCTGTCCTTTCTGTCTGAATTTCCTGTCTTCCCAAGCCTTTCTCAAACATGTTCTCAGCAAGCCGAACTGATATGCAATTCTGGACAACGGATTACTGTAAATGGTGCAGGTTCAAGTTAGGCAACAGCCTTATTCACAAGGCTGAAAAATTACCTGGTGTGTACTCCATTACTCCAGAATCCAGCATGTGGGTAAGTATTACTCCCCAATTATGACTAGGGAGTGCTGCTCACTCACACGCTGGATTCTGTCCCTTTTTGCCTAATAACTTCTACTATTCCATAAGAAATTTCATGTGCTATTTATTGGTGCTGAATTTTCGTAATAATAACACATTACCAGGCTTCAACTAAGTAAAGCAGACTTTGCTCATGGTATTTCTCAGGATTCATAGTATACTTTTAAGAGAAATTCAAGGCAAGTTGTATGTATGTTTAGGAGGAAGTTCTTTACAGTGAGGGTGGTGAGGCACTGGAACAGGTTGCCCAGGGATGTTGTGGCTGCTCCCTCCCTCGAGGGGTTCAAGGCCACGTTGGATGAGGCCTTGAGTGCCCTGTACTAGTGGGAGGTGTCCCTGCCTATGGCAGGGGATTGGAACTAGCTGATCCTTGAGGTCCCTTCCAACCTTACCATTCTATGATTCTATGTCACTTATGTAACTTCTTTACCAAAGAATCAGATAATGAGACGCAGGCCAGGTAAACACTGCTTGCTTTCCTCCAACACAAAAGTGAGGGAAAGTAACACCCAAAAAAATCCCACCAAAAAACCAACCAATCAACAAAAAAAAAAAACCAAACAAACAAAAACCCAAACACAAAACAAGAAACAACCAACCAACCAGGCTGAAGAGTCTTACTGGAAAATGAGATAATACAATGCACAATTACCTTAGTCTATTTGCAGAAAATGTGCAGCAAAATGCAGCAGCAAAAGTCAGCACAACTCAGCAGAAAAGACCAACATCCCAAATCCAGAAACCAAAAACAGCAACCAGAACAGCAATGTTATAACCTGAACTTCAGTCTCCGTGATACTTTGCTTCAGCCAGCACTTCAATTTTGAAGCTGACATGATGTGCATGGTATTGAATATCAGATTCAACTCAACCCATGACATTGGTGCTATTTTGCAAGCTGCTGAGAAAAGTTCTAGTCAAGCAGCAAACTACAAAAACTACACTCAGAGAGAATTATCTCCAATGTGCTTGAGTGCCATGTAGGTATTCCAAAGCAACATTACCTACAATTGCCTTAGTCCTTGGATTGTCTGAATCAAACAAGAGGGGAAGGTCAGATGACACTACAAACTTATCTTGCTGTTAATTCTCTATGCAGCTCTAATTCTCATACAAAAAACCAAGTACAAACAAAAATATCTATTTATTTCCTTTTACACTAATTGTGTTTAAAAACTTCAGTAGCTGATCAGCTAAACAATGTGTGTAATTTTGAAAGGCTTTTGAAAACATACATGTCTGACTTAACCTTATGACCATTTTCTCCTTCAGGCAAACCAATATTATAACCAGAACAACACGAGAGGATGAACATTGTTGGGGAGTTGCTCACTGTGCCTGTCATACCCCGTTAATGCAACTTTGATTTGCCTTTGTTCTGACAGTAGCAAACAGCTGCTTGTAAATGAGCCACAGTCCCTGGGCTGCCTCCCATTATTCCACACTTTTGTTTGACAAGGTCACTTGCTGTGGGGATTTTGGGGAGAAAAGAGTGTGCAGCCTATAGAATTAGAGTTAAACCACAGGCAACTCAGCTTGAATGTTCTCTCTTTTTTTTTTTTCCATAGCACTAGCAAAGCAAGAATTACAAAGAGAAAATCATCTGCTCTGTGACCAAGTCAAACTTTTCTTTTTCCCACTGTTGTATTTCATAATCCTAAAACTACCTTATAAAACACAGATCATGTCTCCATAAATCCCCTTTCATTCAAATCTTAACAGAGTTTATATGAAAGACGCATTTAATTATAAAACAGGATTAACAAAAACAGATTAATATTGTTTTGTTCATCCACTGCTACAATTCATCAAGAGACAATACCCAGCTACAGCTAACAGCAACTCTGACAAAAGCTGCTGAAAACCTGAAACAATCTGAGGGATTTATGCCAGTTTCCACAGGAAATTGATTTACTTGATAGGAACTGAGAGTAGACTTTCAGAAAGAAAAGCATCTCATAAGCAAACTACTGCTATGATACTTTCCCATTTAAGGACAATCAGATATTTTTTTGTCTTGGAAGTTTTATAGTGTTAAATTAAACTGTAAAATCAGTTTACAAAGACATCGGGGTTGTATCTGGAGCTATCAAATAATTCCCAAGCCTTTATTTTCCATTTTCATCTATGATCTTAAATACAAAGAAAGTTGTTGTTTAGGATAGCTTGCTTCTTTGTGACAATGGTTGTTTCTGAAGCCATGCATAAACAAGGAATAGCAGGCAACTATTCAAAGGGATGGCTGATATTAAGGGAGGAGACAGCCAGTGGCAGTCTGCACCCACAGATAAATCACAGTGGAGTGCTTTCAAAATTTGCAAGTGAAGAAAGAAGAGGTGCTAACTTTAAAACGGTCATTCAGGCTCTTCAGGCAGGGTCACTGAAAACAATGAATGAAAATCAGTCCAAAAACCTCCTCCAGTAGCCAAGTATGCTATTCTGAATGGACAGTCTCGATTGTTCAGAATTTTATCTTGTTGGTCCAAGAAGTGACTGAGTTCTTCCTGCTTTTAATCGTTTGCCTCCTGTTTTTTTTTTTTTGGTAGGCTGGTGGAAGAAATAATGTCTTCATCACAAAGTCCTCTGCAAGTATGTTAAAAGAAAAAAAGCTTACAGACATTTCTGTAATCTTTAATTTTTGAGTCTCCTAGAGTTCTCAACAGAAAACTATAGACAATCATTAGACATGTCTATCCATGTTCCCTGAAAATTCTGACTGAGCTTGGAAGATTACATTTATGACCACAGGATAAAGATCAACAGACTTCTACTTTCTTTCTTCTTTCAGCTAATAAGGCTTAAACCTCACTCTATGCCACAAATCCCTCAACAGCCACCTACATACAGGTAAGAGAAAAGTCTCCTTAAGTTTCAGCTAAAGGTTTCCCTGTTATATGCAGGTTACAAAATACATAGCTAGTGACATATCTGAAATACTGTAACTGAATAACACTTGAATTATATACTGCTAACAAGTAGTCACCACCAACAACAAAGTCTAATGTTATTTCATGATGACAACACTCACTTTGCAATAAAGCACACTGAAAACATTCTGCTAGCTGACTGCCAAAGTGCAGGACAGGAGGTTGTTAGTCTCATTTGTATTCAAAGACAGGCAAATCACTAAAACTCATTTACATCCTTCCATCTTTCTTAGTGCATGTCAACAGCAGGTGGTCTATCGATACTACCTTTGAAATAAGTAGGTGGTTTAAATTGCCTTCACATTTCACTAAAAACCCTGAATTATAGAATAGACCCTGAGTCTTAACTTTCCTGTCTTCTTTGTGTACACTGTAATAGAACATGAGCAAGTATGGCACTTTGTTCATTTAAAAAGCAAATTTTACACATAAACTTTAATCTTGAACATTAGCAGTTGAAGACACAGCTATCCCAAGAAAGTGAGCTACAGAAGTTTATTTGCAAAGGTTTGAGTAAAATCTGTGATAGATTATGAAAGCCTTCTGCAGATTATTTTCCAAAAGAACACATTTTTAGGATAAGCAAATGAAGACTGATTCTTGAATCCTTCAGTGCATGTGTTTTATGTTTTCCTGCTGCTTGCCCACTAGAAACTACTACTCTGAATAGACCACGTTTGCTACACATTTCTAGGGACATATGTCTCCTATTTTAATTTTGTGGCACTGTGACTATTTCTAACAGCCAGTTTAAAAACACAAATGTCTGTTGTCAATCAGGACCACTTTCTGATGAAGTGAAATGAAACACTGCCTCAGACAGAAATCAAGGACATCTCCATGCCCAAAAGAGTACACATCCTGCAGTATGCAACATCACAAATGTGTTTATACAAACCCAGAATAAACTAACTAGAACCAGCATTTGGTTCTTTTTCCTCTGTGACATCTGCTTTCACATTTTGACAACTCAGAATTTCTGTGAAATTCAGTGTCCATCAAAATTAATACTTTGATGTTTGGCTTTAAACTTCTATAAAGAACGGTGTCTTTTGAAAGCAAACACAGAGGTCAGTAATAATTCCCCAGACTCTGCAGATTATGCTAAATTAGCTTCTATATTTTGGAGAGCACATGGAGAAAGCATAATACACTGTCCCAGTATCCCTGAAAGACAAAGATGGGGTCAGTCCCCACAAATCCATTATAACCCGAGCTGGCTTGTTTACTACCCTGTCTGACCTCAATTGAGCATTAGAAAATAACATGACATGCACAGTTTGCATTTAAAGACTTTAGTAAGGTTTGGCTCCTAATAAATACACATATTTGTTCATATGAAGGGGATTTTTCTATGGGAAAAGAGGTCAAGATGCTGAGGGCACCCCCTGTGCACCCTCATAAGCAAAAGGGAGCATGCACTTCACAAGGAGTCAAAGATTGTTTAAAGACTAGGACAGTCATTAAGCTGTATTTACTGTCTAGACAGGAATAGCTCCACCTAACCATTCCCAAAGGTTGTTAGCATTTCTAAAAATTAAGCATCAGGAGGAAAAGGTTAAGATCAACTTACTAATTAAGTTACACTCACAGAAATCTAGAGTGGAAGGAAATGTAAATTTGAATGGCATCCCCCAGTCTGAGTACTAATTCTTAAATAGGGCCGTTCCCCCACAAAGGGAAATCTTTAGACTGAGGCTCTGGTGCCCAGTCAATAGGGCTGCAAAAACAATCCCATCAGCTTCAGACAGATAAAAGAAACCCCTTAGAGTTTATCTAAACTACTTGTAGCCAGAAGCAATGTTTTCCTTTTATTTCTGTACCTTAAGTCTTGGGTCTACTGCTAAGTACATTCTCTGCTCTTTTTTAGCTCTTGGTGTTAAAAGGTGAATTCAAGATAACTGCCAAGCAACGAGGCATGTTCCATGCCTAAATTATGACATTAACTGTATGATAAAAGCAGAGTTTTAGGCCACTTCCATGGTGCTTTGCAAATTCCCAAGGGCACTTGACAGGGAAACAGAATTCCTCCACTTGAGCTCTATAGGCAACAACTAAGATAAAAGAGATCCCCTTCTGGTGACAAGCATTACTCAGAAATTCCTCAGCAAGCGGTGAGACAGGATTGTCTGAGAGCTCCCTCAGACTCTCAGGATGGACAGGAGCTCTTCTGCTTTAGAGGTTCACACAGGTGGAAACCCTTAGTTAAGCTCAGAGAGGTCTTTGGTTTCCGTTGCTACACAGTGCTCCCATATATGATATCCATTAACATTTGTGTTTGTTTACCTACTGGAGATGAGAAAAGTGTGTTGATGCAATAATAATTAAATGCTAAGCCCAAGGAATAGCTGCATAAGCAAAGAAGGTATGGAATGCAAAGCCACTGATGCCTACACGTCTGAAAACAGAATGGATGAACATAAATTGAACTGTCCAGAAGCTCTTTAAAATGTCATGAAGAAACCTATATTTAGAAAATTGATTTATCCTTACTTACATCTGTAATTTTATTATTATTTATTTATTATTATTAATAAGAATAATAAAGGATAGTTCAGTGACTGATAATCAAGCATATTGATAAACACAATTTTTAAACTGAATTTGCATTTCCCTTTGCCAATGTGCAGATGTGTCTACCTCAATGATATTTCAATGGAGATTTTTACATTCTCCCTCTTTTTGCCACAGTGGAAAATATACTCCCTTTTTGCTATAGGGGTAAATGTGTCCCTTTTTTTAAAATTGAATGAGTATCAAATCTCTTACTTATGCTGGACTTTTTTGGGGGGAAAACCAGACTGGAATTCAACTAGCCATGAACTTCTTCAAATCAACATGGATTGCTGCCATTCAAGTTATCCAACTTGTTTACATTACAAATGGACATTGAAAAAGCAGAGTATTTTCCAGGAACAAAAAATTGGATCGTTTGCATTTGGCGACCAGGTCAAGCAGAATTTTTAAACTGGTTACATCTCATCCTCTTGTTAGTCAGAGATCAGAAGAAAAAAGTATTTTTCCACTTTTGCTCTTCTTAGTTAACTTTTAACAAACCTTTCATAGAAGTGGAATAAACAGAATGAATAGAAATTAAAAGCAAATCCACAACTATTTATATGCCTGCAAAGGACAGCACTCATGCCAAATACCAGTTTAGCATCTCCCAGAGTTTTATTGTTTAGCAAATCGATACTTCCACCATTCTTCTTTCTTAGAGAAGGAAGAAGTAAACCAGTAGTGCTTGAATATTGCTTATTAAATGCAAACCGAGAAGTGCCTGAAAGGGTACCACACTACCTGCCTGCCAGTAGCACAGCGATGTGCCTGCCTGGCCCTCCCCAGCCTCCCCCTGCCTGCCTTCTCGTCCCAGGCACTGGGGAATTAATAAACTCAGTACTGACTCCTGACATCACTACTGCTAAGCAGACACTAATGACTTTTTTCTTTCTCCTACTTCCCTGTGGGCAGAAGTTGATAATAAACTTGGTATACAGCACTGGCACTCTTACTGGGAAGAAGTAATAAACTCTGCAATTCTGCCTCTTCTCTGCCCATCTCTGTGGAAGGGCAGATTAATGTTGAGGCCTACATTTTTCCTTTACCTCCCTCTGACAAAAAGGTTAATAAACTGCTCAGCATTTGCTATTCGTGGAAATGGTATGTGTGGATTAATTAGTATTTCGTAGGAAACACATTAATACCATTGTGAGTTCTCGGTATTAGATTGTTCCAGAGACCTATTATAAAATTGTAACCCAAAGGCAGTTGAGGATTCATTCATTTTAGGACTGAAGAAATAATTCTGCCTACAACTACAGATGCAACTTGGACTAGATCTGAGCACAGACTATTGCATTGGATCAGGAGAGTGACCAGGAGCTGAACAACCTAGTTAGAATCTTTTACTCTTTTGAGATCACTGGCAGCAGGTTTTTATGCTTTAAGACAATTTATACTTGATTGAGGTTGGAGGATTTCTATCTAACACCAGCATTAGGCTATTCTGCAACACCACTTTGAAGGGTTTCTTAAACCTTCCCCAAGCAAATTACTGGTAGGAACGGCAGAGATGGCTTCAACCTGGAGCTTAGGATAGCTTGAGAGGAAGTAAATGTTCAATCCCTGTCAAGTATAGAAGACACTCTCCAAGTTTCCAGCTCCTTGGCTGAGCGTGCCTGCACTGGAGTATTTTTGGGTAAGAGGTAGGAGATGGCACCATTGGCCGAAAATGCCACTCCTGGCACGTCCACCTTTGAAAGATACTAAATGCAAGAATATGTGTTGACTTCCAGATCTCAGGTGGAAGAAGATGCCTACGAACAGTCCTGAGTGCTAACTCAGAACTAAGTGCCAGAAAAACACATTTCCTGATGGTTAGAAATGGTCAGACCACCAGTGACTTTAGCTCCCGTTTGAGGGTACAAGGAGCACAGTGATCTCAGAGTGTGGGATCACATGTCTAACATTAACTGAATGTCTCATCTCCAAAGCTCCCATGCTAATACTGTAAACATCTAAAGATCACTGCTTTCAGAATTAGCAATTATTTACTTACAGAAATTTATACTGAAAAGAAAAACACATGTAAAAATCAACTACATGCATATATATATACATACACCAAAGAAAAGTGGCTAAAACTAAAAATAGTTTTTTTAATTATCTGAACAGTCATTTTTATGACTCGGTTGTATTTCCCGCTCTGCGCTGTTTCAGAGTAAAGTGTCTGCCAAATTAATGACAGCTCAAGAGTAAAAACAAATGCATAAGTACTAAAAAAAAAAACAAAACCAAAAACAAACCAAAAAACCTCCCCAAACTGCAAGTAGACTTTACTGATCAAAACTGCAGGTGCTTAGGAAGAAGTTCTTTCTTAACTGTAACATAAAACATTTACAAAAGATTACTTTTTCTTCATCTGGTGCTCATCAAAAACTTTTGCTCGAGTCTCAAAGCAGCAGTCCTCAATTTTTGCATTTTCCAGAACAAAAAAACATAGGAGGAGTCACTAGGGATGAGAGAAAAGAAAAACTTGAAGAGCTGGCTCAGAGTCACTAAATACTTCAAAAATCTGAATCTTAGTCCTTCAACATGTTTGGAAGAGATGCAGGTTGGCTGAGAGCCATTCTCAACCCAACAAGTGTACTTCACCAGCTGGCATGACACAGACAAGAGTCCCCGACACCTCAGGAGGGAACAGTCGGGAACAGATCGGGTGAATTAATCTGGCGTTCCAGGTTGCGTGCCTGGGCAAAACTGCTCTGGTTTCAAAATCCGTCAAAATCAGTATTTAAACTGTTTGTTCTTCAGCTCAGATTTCAAAATTGGTGTTTATGTTTTATTGTTTTACAGATTGGCAAGATCAAGCACAATTAGCTTATAAAACACTATACTGCCTTTCTTCAAGGTTGAGGGAGGGTATGGTAACACAAAGTAACAAGGAGCATTTACAGACTTGGGCAGCTCTGTGCACACTCAAGTTTTATGCCACAGTATAATCCAGCAGCTGTTGAGGTTACTATGTTACCCAAGACAAATAAAATTGCACAGTCCACATATCAAAGTAAACCTTGTCTGCATTTGCAAAACCAGGCCAGGCCTATGAAGTGTGGGGCCGGGGTGGGCAGTGGCTGGGGCAATGTACTTACTGCAAATTTTACTGTTTGGGTTCTTTTTTTTTACTAAAATTCTTCAGTCAGTTTTCTTGCATCCACATTGAAGTGTTTGATCAGAGGAGGCTGAACATACACAGCCAGGAGTCCGCAGTATTTTGAACAAGGGAGAAGGTTGTTTCAGTACTGTCCTCTGTAAATCCGTGGGTCCCAAGGCTCCCGTGTTTTGTGGGAGAGCTTGCAAATTGCCATGGGTCGTGAGGGAGGATATGGAGGCAGAGGGGCTCAGCATGGGACGCCAGCAACAACTCTGAGGCAAAATCTCTGTTACATCACTACAGAAATGGTTTCTAATCTATGAATCTCCACCACATGGTATATGAAACCAATCCAACAGAGGGTGAAGAGGTGATTTATGTACCTACAGGAGGGAGAAGCTCACTAATAACAGGCCTTGTTAGCACAGCAAGTGAAGGCAGAGGTAAGCAGACCACAAGACATACCCACAAGGAGCTCTGCATGTTTATAAGTCGCACATTTTAAAGCAATGAGGAATACTCACTGTCCTTTAAACACAAAAATCAGTTCCTTTTGATCAGTTCTGAAATTCAAAGTCCAACCCAGGATACATGCTGAGCCATATGCATCTATAATATGAATCCCTCAACTCCTGCAGTACAGGACAAAAAATGCAAACAGTCACGTTTGTTCAGGATTCAAGAAGGTTACTTCTCGAAGAGTTAGACAATCTCAGAGGTTTTTTTGTTGAATTATCAGATTAAGGATCTTTCAGTGGAATGACAAAGCTCACCAATCCTATTAAAAGTTAAAAAAAAAAAAATAGAATCACTCCTCTTCAGTTATTTGATACAAGAAATATTTTGGTGTAATTTGTAGCTACAGCTAAGTAATTCTATCATTACTATTATGAGAGGCACCAACCAGTGTTTCATGAATACTTTTTGATCCACTCTAGCATCATTTGTTTTAAAAAATGCATGCACTGACATTCCAATTATTCCTAGAATAGGAAAAAATATTAATGAGAAAAATATTTGTATCCTACAATATTAATGAAAAATGTGAACTTAGAGATTAGCAATCTTAAGAGAGAACACTAGTTTTAGATAGCTTAATTGGAAGTTTTATTTCATGCTTTATTTTCCCAGTACAAACAGACTTCTACAAACAAGACTGTCTCAACTCCTGGCTCCAGATCTACAGTGAAAAATCAGCAAGTGAGTGCATGCAGTTGTTTTGTAAGAGCTTCGTTTATTTTTTAGCAATTACTACTCACTACTTATGGTGGTTACATGTTACCAGATTACCCATTCCAATTGCTTATTAGAGCACTAACAGGGAATCTCAAGTCTGTCATAGACATAATCCTAGGGGTGCCTCTTTTGGTCTCTAGGTGACATCACACACATCCCAAAACATCATTGCTACATAACCTTTTCAGTTGCATGAGTTTATCCTCTAGCTAAGAGCCCAATTAATCATGGAAAGGAACTTAAATTCTTGTTTGGATAATGAAGCAGGCATTACAGAATGCCAAAGAAGGAATTGTGCCATACAAGCACAAATTGAACCTGTTTATTACAGTGGTACAATACCCTTACTAAAACTTTGTTTTGGAAATGGACAAAATCTTGATTATCATTTTAGAACTTCAAGTACAAATATTATGTTGATAGATGAAGGGGTCTGAGGAATCTAACAGGGTCAAATTGTATGTTATTGACAATCCACATGAACCATTGTTTTATTTGCAGTAACTAGCTCCACAATAATGTCCAAAAAAATTGGCATCTTCTTTTACACATAGATTGGATTGGTGGAAAACTATGATGAAAATATCTTTCTAACTGAAGACAGAACACATTTTAATATTATTGACCTGTAATATTTGAGCCTAAAAATCTGATTTATTTGAGTCCAGCTATGTGGGCTGCTGGGCTCTGGTGAAGTTGGAAAGGGGTATTTCCACAAGCTCACACTGATATTCTCCTACAAAAGATGTTACATCTGCTTTACTACTTCCATAAAAGTAAGGACTTCACAAATATAGAGTAAAAAATAACCTTATGTGATTTTGCAATCTACACTTGCATCCAGACACAAGCAATAATTTCTTGCTTATTCTTACTACCTTTTTTTTTAAAAATTTCTGTAAAATATTTATGAGATTCAAAATAGTCAAACCTCATTGTCTAGTTTCTGTGAATTTACTTTCAAATAATAAAATATCTGTATAGTAGTTACTTCAGCTATTGTAGTTGTAATTGTTTGTATTCCAATATTGTAGTTGGTCCACAAAACTAGCAGTACGATCATTAAAATGGGAGAATATGCAGGAACCAATTTTTTTACTACTTAGGAAATAAGCAATCCTATTCATACACAACTCTTACTATAAATTTAAACAACACCCACCACTCATTACTACAACATAAATAACTGGGTGTATACACATTGGAATCAAACTTTCAAAACCACTTTTAAGAGTGATGAACACTGAATACCTTTCTCATATAACCAGATGCAAAGCTGCTGTAACTCTGGCCTAAGACTGTGCTACTGAGTAATCAAAAGACAATTGCTCGACCTTTTTCTTGCTGTTATCCAATTCACAAATAAAGATCCTTAAAAGAGATTACAGGAAAGCCCTAAACTACCTCAACATTATAACTTTTTATATTTCTGTTAGCTGTGAACATATAAACAGAGGTTGGAATTAGTGAAGGTACTAAATGCTTGCAAGTTCTAAGGTTTATACGTCTATTTTCAGACTCTCAGAAAAACAAAAGATACTTACACGATCACAAAACCAAATCTTAATAAGGGAAAGCTAGCACTGAATCCATGACTAGTGAAATTACAAGTAAAATTGTTCTCATTTTATGAGGATCTGGTCTGAAATCTCTCCCTTGCAGGAATACAATGACTACCATATGCTTTAATTTTATTATTTTACCTTAATTTAACTTCAGAGTTTAAGGAAACTAAACCTTACAAAATCACATCTGTTAATATATCTAACGAGAAGGGCACTGGGCTACTTAAATGGGCACTAAATTCTACCCATATAGTTTCACAGGGGCTAGTAGGCTCTACTTTCATGGATAAGCACATCCTAAAGAGATTACAACATCTTAGGCAAAAGGCTATTGAGTTACAGTGTGGATTAAATTACAGAATTTGGTAAGTGTGTAGTATCATATATCAGCACATCCACCAGTTTAGTTCAGGAGATAAATTACTAAAACTATGCAAGAAACTGAATAGCCTCTTATGACAGTTTGATGCATTATTGATTTTTTTTTCCATTTTTATTTCCCAAACAAATTTCATTTAATTTTCATTATTTAATTCCCATCAATTCAGGCAATTCACTTTTTTTTTTGGCTGTCCAATGTCTTTGTGCAGAACACATTTAAGTAACTGAGTGGAAAATCACATTTTTCTTTCTAACTATTGAAAATTATTCTCCCAATCCACTGACAGAGCTACAATCAACTTAACTTTTATATATGAAGACTTTAGAAAAAACAAACAAACAAACAAACCTGAACCAAACCCCCAAACAAACAAAAAAACCCCACCAAAGCAAAACAAAACCTAGAACATGGACACTTAGCAGTACGCCAACATTCTGGATTATTGCTCATCCAAAGCAGTAATTACCTCCTGATTCATCTTACCAGGAAGACACCTATTGAATTTTTGCCCTTTAATAAAGGTTTCATAATATAATTTTTGCCTTTTTATTTCTGTTGCTTACACAGGATACTTTAATGCTAAATTACGATTGCCTATATCAGATCAGCCAAGAAGCTGATTATTCATACTTTAGATGAGCAAAGCAAAGAAGGTAGCTCTTCTAAGCACTCAATCCTGTTAAATTTTAATAACAAAAATAATACTTTCAGGATATTTGTATACTACTGGGTAATAAAAAGCAAGTCAATTTATAATAATAAAGAATAACAAATTTAAGTATTTACAAATATGTTTCTTTATGGGAACTGTATATAACCCCAAGAAAGAAACAACTATATTCAGCCTCTGGGAACTTTTGCTAGACATATTGTTTTGCATTTATATTAGATCATAAAACATAATTGATATTTTCAGAGAAACTGTTTAAACTAGATGAGAAAAAGCTACTTCAGCAGTAACTTCATGCTGGTCAGCCAGACTGCAACACTGTCACCTACATGTATGTTTTGAATTTGGAAAAATGAAAACATTTCATAGAATAAAAAAAAAAATAACTACTAAAAGCACAATTAGCACAGTAAGTTATCCCTTACGTGTAAGAATGTAAAGTTATACGTGTAGTTATTTAAGATGAAGAAAATCTGGCAAAACCCTCATAGTATTTTTTGCCTGCTAAGAAAACATCTTAAAAAATGTATTTCACTAGTTCATATGGCCTGAGGGGCTACAGATTGTACAATGATCACACCTAATTGTATAATACCACAAAAGAATTTAGAACCCCAAGATTTCCTTTGACCTGTAATAAACTATTGTTCAGTTCATTCAATAATGGAATATTCTATTGGGTCAATGACAGCAGCTCAGACAAACAAAAGAAGCCTTTATGCTCCATCTAGACATTGCAAGGTGCTTATTCAATTTCTTCTGCATCAGGGGGACTGTTCCTTACCTAATATGTATACATTTGCTGAGTGTTATTCAGCCTTTGTTGCTTCTGACCCTCACTTTGGCATTTAATTCCCAGTCCACCAGGGTATTCATGCTTGATGGCACTGATGCACATACTGAATGCTTTATTTATTTAATGGTACAGAGAATGAAGCTATAAACTGCATTAGACAATATCCTGTTTAAAGATGCCAATGGTCGGCTTCACAGCATTACTGGCCCATATCTACAGTGGTGAGTATGTCATTGGAATTTGGAGGACAGTATATAATGATTATAGATCCAACACTGCAATATGAGAAGAATAAGGTTGCAATTCAAAATCCTATTTAACGTTTTTCAGGGATGTTGCAGTACTGAAAATCTTTTGCATGTTTTTACATTCTCCATTTTTCAAATATGCACTGTAATCTCCGCTGTTAGGAGCAGAGAAAATTTCCTCCAAATAAAGCAGCTGATACTACAATGAAATTGAAGATCTACCCCTATGTTGCTACGTGAAATTGTTCTAAAGCATGGTGTATGGTGCTCTGTGCCTAAACCAGTAGAGAGTTGATAAAAAACAATTTACATACAATTTTCTAACTAGATAAGAAAAATACTCTCAAGTCAGTTGAACAACTTTGCCATCATTCAGAACAAAAGAAATAACCTTACCTACACTGGTACAGTATGGTCTTTCTTCTTGTAAAGGTAGGATTTACAAAACAATGAAATGCACATATGTTATTTAAATACTCTCTCAAAAGTTTTACTGTCTAAACCCAAACAAACAATATTTGACCAAATTATTACAGAAGTAAGCAACACAGCTGTGACCCATTGAAATTTCTCCATTTGAATACAAAGACTAAAGCGAAGTATCACAAAAACGCTAATAAACAACAATAGCAAGAGGAATTTTATAGGAACTTAAATGACTCTGGAAGCCTGAGACCTAAGATCCATAAAAGCCTGCATCATCCGTTGTTTTTAATTATGTCTTTTTAAAAAGCTCCCCTGCTGTGTTTCTGAAATACTAAACGGCCTTCCACAGCTACTTGGCATAAGTCATTCTAATTCATGATTTCAAGATGATACTTTCAGACTATTCCCTCTTTCCTAGCAACTGCTTAAATGGGGAAAAAAACCATTTTGTCTTAATTCCTATTTAAATCACCCTTTTGAAGCATAAAATTTGAAATGCAATAAATGCCAAGTCACGGTACATAATATTTACATTATGTTTCTGCAGAATGCCTATGTGAAAGAAATTTTAAAAGTTAAGCATGCTGATTTTAATATTTGGTTTTAGGAAAAAAGTTGTATTGTAGAAGTTTTACTTCTCAGTATGACAGCATGAACTGAGTAAGATTTAATTCTAATTTTTATTCTTCTGTGCAGGATACAGAATTTTAAGATTTGAACCACGTACATTAAATGTTCCACTCAATACAGCAGATATTGCATTTCTGAACTGCCCTTCAACCTTCAAATGTTAAAAGCTGCTAACATAGATTTATCCTACAACCTGCGACTTTAACCATTAATTCTAAGAAGGTTCAGACAAAACACACTAGAAGACATACTCAAGGAAGAGATTCAACCACTTTGCACAACCTGTCCTCTGAAGGATTACTCCCACTGACAAACTTCTTCTTTTTTTACTCTCTTCCTATTCCTAAAATATTATAGATTGTTTTTTAAAGAATACTGCTATTATCAATTACCACTGTTACCTCCTTAAGATGTTCCCTTAACGTGGATTGTGGCTGTGGATGCTCCCTCCCTCGAGGTGTTCAAGGCCAGGTTGGATGAGGTCTTGAGTAACCTGTGCTAGTGGGAGGTGTCCCTGCCTATGGCAGGGGGTTGGAACTAGCTGATCCTTGAGGTCTCCTTCCAACCTTATCCTTCTATGATTCTATGAAAAGAGGAGCAAGGTAATGGAAAGGGAACAGAATAACTGAACACTTGAGGTTACAAGGACTAAGCCTTAAACAAAAGCAGAACGCAGAGCATTCAGGAATTCACAACTAGTCAAAATGTGCCAGAAACTGTGTTTCCTCTCTGTAAGCTCTTTCATACCACATCTAAGCAAAAGCCAAGCTAACCCTCAAAGAAGCAGTATCTGATTTTCTGGACAGTTTCTGATACGATGTAGCTCTGTTTATCTAGAATAATGCTTGACAGCTGCATCCCCCAAGCTTACTCTTGGATACAACATCCCAAGACGAGTGAAGCATGTGTAACAAAATGAAACTTAAAGCAAGATAGTCAAGTCAGACTAAATCCCTGTTTCATTCAGTCCTTTATTGACTGAAGGACATGAAGACGATCTCTTAGTAACTTAGAGAGAAGTATGAGGTCTAGGAAGAGGAACACAGTGTCATCCTTTGCACCTTTTTTTTTTTTTTTTTTTTTTTAAACCCACGACCATTGATTTTGAACAGCACATTAGAAAGAAGGATGACAGAATCAATAGAATTTAAGATGCTTTTGTAATCTGCGTTTAACATGATAGTAACATTTCTAATCAAAGGCAGGGAACCATTTGTGGCATTTTGACATCAACATCTATCATGTAGGTATGGCTTTTATCGAGCTGAATTAATAACTTTAGTCAAATAATTAAAATCTAGCTGCCCAAAATGTCAGAGCAAAAGTAGTTTAACATGTCATCATTCTTGTAAAAGCGTAGTTTTTATCTGCACAGTATGTCAGCTGCTTTGTGGGTTTACAATACAAGTAATCAACAGAACAGAAATTGTAAAACAGCAAAAGAAGTAACAGTAGACTGTTGCATGTTAGAATTAGCACCGATTTTACTCCATGGAAATTAAATCCACCTATAAAAATTGGTAATACCTCAAAACTATAAGCAAGGGAATACTTATAACATCAAACCCAACCTGGGTTCTATTTTTCTCCTTAAATAAAAAGGGTCATAAAAACCTCTTATTTCCTCCCAAAAGTGGGAGCAAAAAAATATCATGGGTTCTGTCCTTTGTCTTCTTATAACCAGTTGTACTGGGAAAATCCGATTCTCCAGATATAAACTGTTTTTAAACAACATTGTCTTTTCAAGTGGCATAAATATCACCACAAAAAAAGGAAAGGGGAAAAAAATTGTTTGTCTTTCATCTTTGCTGCTCCTCCCTTGTTTTGGATAGGTGCTTTTGTGGTGTGCTTTTATTTTTTGTACAGGGAAAATGGATCGCTCATACTGCATAACTTATCAGGGTTCAGACCACATTTCTGAAGGGAGGGGCAGAGTAAAGTTGGAAACAAGTCCCAGGGGTAAGGGAGATGTTTTTTTAAGTGGCCATAATGGTTTATTTTAATTGCAAATTAGTATAATCTCAGTTTTCTACTACTCTCAGCATTGAAGGATTTGGTAATTTAATTAATAGTAATTGAAATATAGGCAAGGTGGCAGGTATTGATAATTCTCTGTAATAGAGATTCCTTTGCCTTTCCCTTCTATTGTTACTAGTACTGGTGTACAAGACCATTTACACTAAGAGATATGACCTTTTCAAAATGAAGGAGTAAGTGTGAGACAGGGGAGGGAAAGGAGATGAAAGATGATGCTAGTGCAGCAGTCATTTTATGTTAAAGGCTCTGCTTATACAAGTAAGTCATACCACTGAAGTCAGAATAATTTGAGAGCTGAGTTTTCAACAGCCTGTATAAATGGAGTGTTTTGTTTCAGGAAATGTCATCCTCACTGGAATGCTGGTAACATGTATATAATTATGTCAAAATAAAAATAACAATTTTTTTTTAAAAAACTTTGATGTCTTAATTTTAGAAACAAACCTTATCTCAATGACTAGTTTTACTACCCTGATGCCAATTATTTTCAGTTTTACTGATATGTATCTTTGTTCCAGCCAGGTTCTTTTCTTACTAAATGCATTAGCAAAGTTAACGAGAGAATCACACTTTCCTTACGGATGAAAAACACTTCATCATCATGTCTTCTAATTTTGGTTTTTTGGGTTATTTTTTCATGATTTTCTTATAGTTTTAAATGCACAGGAAGTGTTTCAAATTATGAGACTATATGAAAGAAGTAGAGACTCTACAGCAAAAAAACTTCCAAAGGGCCAAGTTCTGTCCCCAGATGAACAGCATGGTTTCATATTTATTTCAGTGGGCAAAATTAAAAAAAACAGGCAAAAAAGACAAAAAATAAGAGCCTGAGGAAGAGATTATGTAATAAATAAAGACATATACCTAATCGTAAGTAGTTGTACTCATTGTGGGAAGGTGCTGACACACTTCTCACCTCTGGAAAGTGAAGAGTAATGAGCCAATTTTTTCATATTTCAACAATAGTAGCTATGCTTAGAGACTGCAGTTAAAATTTCTGGCAAGAAATTTGCATTCTTGAGACTCAGATCCAAGTCTCAACAAGCACCTAGGATGATAGATCTGAGATAATGCACAGATAAGAGTTTCTAAGTTATATTAATACACTCCTCTACTACTCACTTTAGGCTGAGTAAGCTGAACTGAATTTCATTAAGAAAATCTGGAAAGTGTTGTTTGAATTGGCAAGGAAACAGGGAAGGATGGTGGAAGGCAGAGACCAGTGGGTGAGCACATCTGCAGCCTGAACTCCACACCTTTCTAAAAATTCCCAATCCTACTGGATAAAGGGGAGAAAAAAAGACACAAGAACATGTGCTAAAGAATACTCTCTTTTCCAGACTGGCCACAAAACCAACATTAACCTGAATGCCTTGATGCTTCTGGGAGATTAAGAATTGCCCCAAAGGGAAACGCTGCAAAAGAAAGGGATTAACAAGAAATGAGTTCTAAAAACTTTTTTTAATTGTAGACAAGCCAGAAATAGAGAGCAACAGCTGAAGGGGAAATTAGAAAGAAAATGAAACTCCTGCAGATGATAAGGAATTGAGAGGGTTCAGATTTCTCATGAGATTAAGGCTAACAACCCAATTCAGTGAGATGCAAGATATATGTTACCATTTCTAGACCCCTATAGCATCAAAACATCTGACTATCTACAATGTAGAAAATATTTTAATTGTAGTGCTAATTCAATTTGGCTTACCTCTTGTTTAGATGTACATTCTGTTGGTATGCCTAAAGGTTTTTGTTTGGAGGGTTTTTTTTTCCACATTAACCCCACTCAAGCACAGCACTGTGGAGAAACCTGGGCTAGGTGACTATCTGCGTCAGATACTTTCCAAATATTCTCAACCTCCCAAAAATTAGCTAGAAAAGCTGTATAATATTTGGGTATTTTTGTTATTGCTGTGTCCCACGTGAGAAACTGCGTATTACTCACTGCAATGTCTCTTGTACACAATTAATTAGACTCAGAGACTGCAGCTTTACCTGCATAAGAAGTATTTTCTTCCTCTCACCCTGCAGGAACATCTCACCTTGCTGCTATCTGCCTCCCACTAAATGGGACACTTTGCAGCCTGCAGGGCATCAGCCATGGGAACATCTTTCTCCTGCCTGGTACTCACAGTACCAATTCCAAGGCTGACACCAGAAACTTGGCAGGAAATAGATCCCACTGCTGACAGTCCAATGTCCTGGACACTCCTTGTACTTGTTAATCATAGAAATACTTTTAAAAACTGGAAACTGTGAAAGTGTCACATCCCTAATTACAAAATTAAGAGGAGTTAAGAAAGGAATGCAAAATTTAAAATTAAAAATTGTAGAGCTTGTTTCCCAGGGAAACCCTTCCTAGGCCTATGGCTGTCCTGGTTCACTTAGTAGGTTTTCCAGCTCCTCATTTGCCCATAACTAACTTGCTTCAGAGAGTCACTCCCAGCTACATTTCCTCTGTTCCTTTGTTGAAGATGGGAGTCCCCCCAGGGCTGCTCACAGCACTTGCTGAAGGCTACCTCCCTTCTTCCTTCCATCAAAGTAAAATAACATCTTAGTCTCCTATCAGGCATCTCTGCCTTACACAATTTCCAGTACTAGTCATATCAGATGCAGCTGTGAAAATTTCTATTTTCCCCTCCTGCTTTCTAGAGTAGAAATTTATTTTTTTTAAATGGAGTTAAGTAGGACACCACTCTCCTTGCACTAGAGAATCAAGTTTCATTCAAATTAAATTGAAGATATACTATAACTATATATATGTGTGTGTGTATATATATATACATATATAACACACTATAACTTGTATAACATACAAGTTCAGATTATAAATCTTATCTATTTACAAATATTCAGCAGACACATAGGTTACCTACTATTAATGTCTCTTTTTAGTGTTTTATGGAGGTCATATGTCACATATGACTAATAGAACTAGCATCTAGAACGTCTTTTCCTAATTACTGACCATTACTGTTTTGTACCAGTTGGGAAGACCTGTCACTACTAGTTCCCTCTAGCTGAATCTTGAGCAAAAGCAGCAAACATAACAAGTCTGTATTTCTAGTATTGTAACATCCAATTCCTCTGGTCAGATTCAGATCCATTAAGCTCCAATAACAGAAAATACACCATGTTAAAGAGGTTTCTTAAAATAACAACAAGGATTTATTTTTTAATTGTTTTGTTATTTATGTTTTAATTGTTCTAAGCATTTCCAACATTAGCCTCTTCCACATGGTATAGGGCAACCTCTACACTAAAAAAGCTATTCCCTGGCACTAGCAGCTTGTCATATGAATAATCACATCGTAAGATACTTCACAACAGTGAAAACTATACTTGGAATTGAACTGCACAATAATATGCTGAAATACTTTTTGGTTGTTGGCATAACAAAGGAGAGTACAAGCTGAACATTGAAAACAATGAGTTAGTAGCTCAGCCTCTATCTCCCTTACAAATATATATATATATATATATATATACACACACACATACATACATACAAACACACACACTTCAAAATAGTGATTGAATGTAATCCTAATGGTACAAAGCCAATCCAAAAGAAATATGGGGAAAATGGGAAAAAATATCCTTCAAATAATCATTAAATTCCAGTTATAAGATGAAACACACTATAGTATTAAAGCCAAATAACTTTTTTTTTTACTACAGGATCTATAAATTGAATTAATATGATACACTGACATTTTATTTGAACTCTTTAATAATTTTAAGAATTAGTTTAATATATGGTGTCATAAACATTATTCTTTAAATCACTTAATCTTTTTTTCCAAAAGGAAATATTTCACTACGGATATTTTCTAGTTATTTCATTTAGGGGGACTATTTTCTATGATGACTTTTGGATGTCATCATGGACGTGAAAAAAAATCAGTTTCATGAAAATGTCCAGTCTCTTCAATTGTTTGTTTCTACATGATCGGTACCAGCTGAGCTCATAAATCTCACAGTAAAACTTGTGAAACAGCTACAACAAATATCAGAAAGACAAGAAATGATTGATCTGACTTTCTGCTCAAGCTACTGCAGGATGAAGAGATCAGTTTTCCACAAGCCTGTTCATGCCTGGACTGAGGAAGCCATCATAATGGAAGGCAGAGTTAAAAGGTCTCTGGCCTTAAGTGGCCTGGAGGTATTCTCTGAAAATTCTGGTTTTCCTGGTCTAGGAGTCACCTAAAGAATGACCCTTTGAACAAGGTAAATAAGCTCTTCAGAGGCCTGAAAGAAATTCCTACGTACAAGATGCTATTTGGTCTTTGCTATTTACCCAGTATCCCTTGGGTTAATGCACTTCAGCAGAAAAAAGAGTTGGAAAATGCCACTGCCATACTCTTCTATGCATACACTTTAGGCACATAAAAGCAGATAAAATGCCAATGGTGTCCATAAACATACTTTTTTTAACACCTAAGAACCTACAGCATGCAACTACAATGAAATGGTTGCCTTTAAGCACATCATCATTTTTAAAAATATCTGTCTCTTCGGACAAAAATATGAAGCTTTGTAGAAACTAGGACATCAATAGGAGGAAATAGTTTCAGAGTTAACTTTATCCATCATGAATCTGTGCTGACAGAAAGGAGGTAGCTCCACATTCTCCTTCATGTCCCCATCAACATCCAGGTCCTTGTGCCACTCCCAAGGCTGGGAAAAAGTCCAGGCCAGCACTGTGACCAGGCCAAACCCTGTCATCCTGTCAGTATACAGCTGTGGGAATGGCGATGCCGACTGCGAAAGGAGGAATTGCCATTTGGGGTTGGGGCAGAGGAGGAGCACAACCCATTCAATACCAGCGCAGACCACTGCTGGGGCTGAACGTGCTGGGAAACCAGGATATCCATTTTAAATCCCCAAGCACACAAAGCAAACTGACCACTGGTGTCACTGCATTTTAAGTAAGTTCCAGTCTTCGTGAATTAGCCAGACAAGTCTACTTCCAGAATCAGATTAAGACTTAAATTAGAGTTAACTGATTGAAAAACGTTCTTTGAGAAGTTAATTGTTCTCAGAGCTTGCTGAATTGCTGCCTACAAACTCAGAGACGGAAAACAATACAGATTAAGCACATGCAGAAAGTTTAATTTTAGGGAGCTCAATTCAATTATCATGAATATTTATTTTACTTGAGATTGGCACTAACAGACGCATGCGTTGCCAATGGTTAGATATGCAAAGAGAAGACAAAAATCTAATCCATTACATCAAAACTCACACACGGATTTTTAAGGCAGTCTGATTTGCATAGACTAACTGCACGCTCAGGTATTATTCCAGACCCGTTCCTTTTAAGACTACAGATTCATGATAGTTTACCACCTGTAGGATGCAAATATATATTTATAACTATCCTTTTGGTACCTGCTGAGTTTTTAGTCAAAACTATTCATCTGTGAATGTGTATTTTATGCAACAGATGCCAGAGGAAATGACTTGACTGTAAGTGAATTAATTTATTTTTAAAATAACATTTCCTCTAGCATTTTTCTTTTGAGAAGAAAAAAAATCTCTAAATGCTCATCAGGGTTCCAGTGTTTACTCTCTGCATGTTTTAGGGCAAGTAACTTGACCTTTCATTCCACGACTTATTTATAAAACTAAGAAATGTTAGTGCAACAGCACTAGAAGTTCATTGTTCCTAAAATATTCTGAGGATTCTGTGCAGTGGAGAGCTGTGATATCTCTGTTGCACATCTCCCCCACGCTTTTGTGCTTTTTTTTTTTTTTCCTCATAATTGGGAAATTTACTTAAAATCAGTTTGCTAATACAAGGCCAGGCTTTAGATAGAGGTGATAAAACTCTATGGATGCAGGTAGCTGTTTCCTTCTACCATTGAAATTACATTTTCTTACCCAGAACCTTATGCAGAAGATGGAGAAGCAGGGAAGAGAAATGTTCCAGCTAACAGGTGGGTGGTGGTTCAAGGTAAGAACACAGAGGAAGGTTTCTGAGCTCCAAGTTTTCATGCCACTCAGCTAACCTGTTCAGCTTGCTTTGCAGGTCCCCAGTACAGCTAACTCGATCCTGCAACAAGCTGCCTCTGCTGAGGACCCAAACATCCCTCCAAGGTTAGCACCAGAACCAGCACAGGACAAGCTGGAGATGAACAGAGTCAAGGCAAGAACGAACAGAAATGATTAATTTGGCATAATCTGTATGATGTAAATGTGGCCTAAGTTTCATTAGTCTTCCTAGTCTAAACAAAGGCAGAGAGAAATTTAACCATTTATACGGGTTTCCCATTTAAGTTAGAATTCTTATCAAGTACTGTATTTTTAAACATTTGTAGAGCATCTAATTCATCCTGATTGAAAGTGAAGTTATGCACCTAACACAATCAGAAATACATCTGTAATTGGTCAGCCTTGTTTCATGTACTAACTAGAGGTATTACCTTGATTATTTTTACTTCTACTTGAAGTGATAATGAAATTGGATTTTTTTCTGTTAAACACAACCTCCTTGTTTTCTTGCAGTTAACATTGCAAACCAAATAGGTTACAGAAGAAATGAAAGAGAGTAAGACAGAGATATGCATAGATTTGTTTCCACAGAACCATGAGAATTAACCTTGGAAACAAACCAAGATACTTTAAAACAGGTTTGGGGATCAATAGTCATGTTTCTTAAATATACTCAAGACCACTATTTTTAAACATGAATTATCATATAGTATCATACAGCACCATGAGCTTAAAATGAGTACACTGAGGGATGGTAGAGTCATTTTCAAACTAGTTTAAAAAAATCCTGTTGATTTGCTAGATTGTGTAATTATCAATTAACTGTGTATTAAAATATTTATTGACTCTTCAGAATTGGTTTTAAAGAGTGTATCATTAGTAACTACATGTTCTTCATCAGGATTCAAAACTGTTTTCTGAGTTTCATAGAACAGGTTCACGAAGGGGAGGTCCTGCTTAATGAACCTTATCTCCTTCTGTGACATGGTAACCTGCTTGGCAGATGAGGGAAAGGCTGTGCATGCTGTTTATGTGGACTTTAGTAAAGCTTTTTGATGCTGTTCCCCACAATACAT
>WBNM01011734.1:291586-308306 GCA_013399055.1 Ramphastos sulfuratus | reverse complement strand
TGGATCAAACACTGTCTGGATGGCTGGCCCAGAAGAGTGGCGGTGAATGGAGTTAAATCTGGTTGGCAGCTGGTCACAAGCAGCGTTCCCAACAGCTCAGTGCTGGAACCACTCCTTATCAATGATCTTGGCAAGGAGGTTTAGAGTACCCTCAGTAAGTTTGCAGATGACAACAAGTTCAGTGGAGTAGAGTAAGTTCTNATGGGCTGAGGCCAATCATACGGGCTTCAGCAAGGCCAGCTGCTCTTGGGCCGCAACAATCCCATGAAACACTACAGGTTGGGACTGAGCAGCTGGAAAGCTGCTCAGCAGAAAAGGACCTGGGGGTTGCTGACTGACAGCTGAACATGAGACAGCAGTGTGCCCAGGTGGACAAGGACAATGGATTCCAGTCTGCATCAGGAGCAGTGCAGCTAGCAGGACTGGGAGGCAACTGTTCCACTGTACTCGGCAGTGGTGAGGCTGCACCTTGAATAATATGTTTGGTTTTGGGTCCTGCAGCATAAGAGAGACATTGGGGTGCTGGGGTGTAGTGGGTTAGGAACTTCCCACACATACACACTATTGAAATTTGCCAGACTAGCTCAGATGTCTTGGAAGTAAGATGAAGATGTATTTACAGCAAAGTGAAATTTATAGGCATATATACACACTACACTTACAAGCATTTACAATTATATACAAATTAGAAATAACAGAGAAATCCAAATTCCCACCTGGACAACTAAAGCTGCCCAGAAGGGCTCAAAGCTACTCTCTCTTTCTCCCTTTACTTTCTCAGACAGACAAACAAAACAATCAGCGAAGCTTACCTTGTTTTCTGTTATCCAGAAAATATATTAGTGCAGAGTGAGGAGAAAACAAATAGATACAGGGTCCCAGACCAGAGTGAGACAAATAGTTTACATCTTCGCTTTTTATCCCTCTCAGCAAACCAATGAATGATACAGACTTCATCATTATTTTCTTTTTTACAGCCAATGATCTAATTTCTCTCATTAAAATATTTCAATTAGCCTCAAACAAGCACATGGGGCAGGTCCAGAAGGGTAACAAAGCTGATGAAAGGTTTTAGAATAAGTCTTCTAATGAGTGGCTGAAGGAGCTGGGATTTTTTTAGTCTTAAGAAAAGGAAGCTGAGGGGAGATCTTACTGCTCTTCACATCTACCTGAAAGGAGGTTGTAGAGAGGTGGGTGTTGGTTTCTTCTCACAAGTCACAACTGATAGGACAAGAGGAAATGGCATCAAGTAATACCAAGGGGTTTAAGAAAAACTTCTACACTAAAAGAATTATAAAAAACTGGAATAGGCTGCCCAGGAAAGTGGTTGAATTGCCATCCCTAGATGCATTTAAGAGCTGTCTAGATATGGTGCTTAAATATATGGCGTTGTAGTGGCCCAAGCAGAGCTATGGTTGGATTTGATCTTAAATGTGTTTTCCAGCCACAGTGCATCTGCATTGTCATTCATCAGGCTGTTCTACTTTATTACTTTGGGTTGGCTTTTTTAATGTTGGTTGTTGGTTTGTCTCTTTCCCTTGGTTTCTTTTTGTTTGGATTTTTTAATTAACAAGTTGCTATGTATATGATTCCTGAGTCCTATTAAATATTAGCTTGCAAACCAGAGGCAAGAAATAAAACAAGTGTGCAAGTAAAATTACTAATAAAACTGTACTGGGCATACACACATAACTGAAATCCTCAAGTGATTATGAATTTTGGATTGCAGAGAATGTTTGAGAATGTAAACTGTAACTCTTATGAGGAATGTGGAAAAATGCGAGGAAAAATCATAAAAAACAGATGTTGCACTTCATATAGTAAGGAATCTGTCTACACTATAAACACCATTAAAGAAACCTAAAAGGGCAATTGCATGACATCTACACTTTTGAAATTTCTTTGGATTCATTTTATTAAATATCAGGTAAAGGAAAGCACAGTTCAGCTGTCTGAATTACTGGATTATGAATTTAAAAGATCCTTTTACCATTCTGTACTCAAACAACAGTCATATTAAAAGTAAGACTGTAATACAAATTCTTGAAGAATGAGAAAATATTATCAGTTCTGCAAGTGATTAAGTCTAGCCCAAAAAGAACATGTAAGGCAAATGCATTGGAAAGCCTGCCTTTCTGTATAAATGACAGATCAAAGTGGTATTAGTAAAATTACATAATCCTGTTAAACTGGATCCTGGAAAAGAATTACTGAAAAGCAATTTAGACTCTACCACTTCCTTAAACCACCACATTGTATTTATTTTAACTTGCAGGTCCTTGCAAAACTCTTACTGGCATGTAGGTACTTTCTGCTGAAATCACAAGACAGGACAATCAGGTTTTTTTTTTTTAAATCAAAGAACTATAACACATGCACAAATTTTTGTTGGGCTGAGGAATAGCAGTCACAGTGACACAGACAATTTCTCACAGATTTGTCTTCTGTTTGTCATTGAAGACTTAAAAAAAATATATATATATAAAGAAAAACCAAACAAACAACAAAAAACTCCATACACAGATGGATGGAGATTTCTTACATGTTTTGCACTCAGTACTGTCACCACAGGACCACCTGCAATCCTGCACTATACAGATAGGTGTTCTCAAAAACACCTGGGTAAGCTGTTTGCCCAAGGACTATGCACTGAAGATAAGAGGCAATTAGCAAATGAAACTATTCCTAGCACCTCTCCTTCACTATTAAGTGCAGAGCTGCAGCAGCAAGCTGGCACCTGGTAGAGGGAAATGCTAGATGTGATCATTTCAATTTACACATTCAGCACTACATCCCATATGCTTGTCAATGTGAAAGTGTCAGTGATAACAGAGATACCCTAAGAAAATGCTCTGTTGAAATGCTGACATGAAGTTTTTACGTCTGAAGCAGATCCTCTCTTCTGGACCATCTGTAACAACTTCTTTTTCTCGTGGGGCATGTGTTGGCCATGAAATCGTCTCATTAAAAAAAAGAATTTAAAAAATAATTTAAAATTAAGTTTGACTTTAAAGAGCCCTTAAAAATCCATAAACCAAGTTTATATATCCAAGTATCACTCAGAGAAACACACTACTTGCTCAGCAATAAGAAAAATCTGCTGAGCAGGAAAAGTTTGTCACAATTAGATACTGCAACATTTATAACTGTGCTGCAAAATTAAAAACAAATAAATAAAGAAATCTGGCACTGCAGTTCATATTACTATATAAATTTAACCAAACCAGCAATATGTGACTGGTTTTGCTTCCTGAGTTTGTAGTATATTTTTCCATGCCTAGTTCTGTGCACATCTTAAACTCACAGGTGTTTTTTTAAAAATATTTCACAATTCTTTTAAGTACAAAAGTAGGAAGCTTACTTTTCTGTGAGAAGTGACAAGTTCACTGAATTAGGTGACCAGCTAAGGCTAAGGAAAACAATGCAAAGAAGCTAAATGACTTCCTATGCACAGCTGAGATTTATGAGGTGGTATAGATCATCAGAAAAGGGGGATGGAGTGGATGAAGGGTGAGAAACAGTATGACAAATTTTACAAGGCAATGGTGTTACTCAGTATACTCCTCAAATGATTTGGAAATGGGGTGAGATGAGAGATGGAAGAATCTGCTCCATTATAATGTCTTCAAAATGTAAAATCTACAAAAGACAAGGAGATGCATGACCACAGTAATGTACTCCAAAACAAGACGACATAATCTAGGTTATTAAAAATGCATTTAATTAAGCCATGAGTCAGGCTATAGCTACTGGAACTCAATGGCCGTGGATAATTAAGAAATGCCTACTGCAAGCAGGCTATTTTGCGCACGTTATTTTGGTACCTTTCTCTGAAGCTTCCAATACTGACTACCAGTGAAGGAAAAAAACCTGAAATAGAAGCACCAAGATTCAGTGAGGCTATTTGAGTCTCTGTAGAAGTGTAGCTTCTTCCTAAAAGACTGTCTGCTGTCAGTTCTCTTCCCCATTATCAGTCCATCACAGGGCCATCACAAGGGTGACAAAGCCAGCAAAATGGAGCTGATGGGGAGAGAGAGCAGGGCTTAACACTCCTCAGCACCATCAGGTAAAAATACTGCAGCTCAGCGTTTTGTGTCTTACCCCACTGACATGCCTGTACCCAGAAATGCAACCACGCCTGACCATCATGATGTCAGCTATCGGGGCACGTGCAGATGTCCTCCTGCCCAGGTGTTTGGAGGACACCCGTAGGCTTGTCCTTGACAGTCTTCCAAAGGTGCACTGCCTACTGCAAGCATCATCTGGTAATTGAATCTTAATGCTTCCACTTTGGAAAGCAAACACCTGACATGGAGAAACTGTACACAGCTCCACATGCTCCAGAGACTTTCCTAAATAACTTGTCAGCAGTACTAATTGAAAGTGTGCAGTGTTAATATGTTAAACACAAGACATAGGATAAAAAATAAGTTATCTTCCACAGAAGACTGGAATTTGTCAAGAGGGAGAAAGAAATACATATTGATCTGTTATTGTGTAAATTTACCATTTTTTAGATGTGTTTACTTGGGATTTGATTTAGAAATCGCTGTTAAATATTCCAACTGTATGCTTTGTAGGTGGTTTTTTTTTTCCTCCTTTTAAACAGCATCAAAGTCTCACATTGACCTCATTAGAGGTACCTGAAGTTCTGATCTCCAAAGCACAATATACACAGAAAACAACTAAAGTGCTATTCCTAAAGTCTTTAACCAGTAAGGTCTAGGTGTATATTTAAATGACACGTGCAAATCTGACAGCTCTAAAAACAGACTTATCAGTTTAAATTGCAGACATGCTATTTTGTTCTCTGTTCTCCTGAGTCAGCAGAATAAGCATTCTTTTAACCTTCAATACCATGGTTGAGGAAACAAAGTAAAGTATGAAAAGCCCAGAGAAAAACAAAAATAAGCATCCTAAGTCTAGGAATGTTAGTCTACCATCATCGAAAGGAGGCAACTACCTTATGGTACAGATCTAATTTAGGAGGTGTAACTTTATAAATGCTCGAAGAATAAAAAAAAGAATTTTAGCTAAGGATAAGTGTACACACTGTTAAATATGTACATATATATATATAAAAGTCTGTTTTCTCTGAAACTATGTAAGTGATTTCTTCAAAGATGAATTCCCAATAACAGGTATGCGTTTGTGTAGGTAATACAAACAAAAAGTGATTCCAGAGTATTCTGCTGCAGTATCTCCTTCATTTCTAATTTCCCCAGGTTATCTTAAGGGAAAATTTAGATAAAATAGATATTGGAAATGGGAGCTGCATGTCTAAAAATACTTTTTATGTCAAAACCATGAAAAAATCATGCAGTAAACATAGTGGGTTTGACTAAATAGTTAATTGGCATAAATATGCATTTTAAAATATCTTTAATCTTTACATTTTTCGCTAACAGTTTTTAGGAAAAGTCACCTCATGAAGACCAAACTAAGGTTCCACAGAAATGTGAATTGAGTTAGGTCTATTACCAATACTTATCTGAATCACTAGTGAGTAGTTAACTTATGCTGCATTATCAAGATATAAACATGCTGCATAAAAATTCTCAAAATCTTCAATAATGAGATTTCCTCACAGTATTTCTTCATAGTGTTACTGGAAACAATTCAGTGGTCCTTCTCAGACAGGAGTTCCCGTCTTCTATCATTCCATTTTAACCTGCCTAATCAGTTGAACAAAAGTACTTTATGTAAAATGATTCCTTTAGTTGCCTTAGCTACAAATCCCTGCAGTATTGTACAATTGAAATATACTCACATAAGTTAGGAATAATTAGGACCCCAAATTAAGCCAAACACAAAGTTAATTCAAGCAGTCAGCTGCTGTCATTTAAATGGTTACAGCATTTTATTGTTGCTTAACATCTCTGAATGCTTTTAAATACCTTTTTTTTTTCCTTTTATTTCCTGTTTTAACTCCATTATGATCTGATCCCTCACTCCAAATGGAAACAGGATCAAGAGAATAAATTCTGGTCATGTCACAATCATTTATATTTTGATTTAGTAAAGTTTTACTCCATTACTATCACTATATTTTCCTAATTTTCCCTTTTAAATTTTTTTTTAATCAGCCAAATTAATAAAAGTAATTAAAAAGAATGGAAGCAGACAAGTCTTTGAGGTAAGTAAAGTCAGAATCATTAAATGACATTAAAAACCTCTTTTAAAAAGCAGGCAACACAGAACTGTTAAAATGAATTAATAAATCCAAGAGCTAAAAAACAATGCATCGAAGAGAGGTAAGGTTAGATATAATAACTGGAGTCATTGACAAAACTGCATTAAGGACTCTCCTCATTTAACAGAGTGAAATTGAAAATAATTTATATATGACAATAATTGTTATACTGTATATATAATATGTATAACAAAGTAATTGTTGTACTGGTAAACAAAATACTGGTGGACAGATGCACTTCTTAACCAGTTTTGTGTCAGCACTTTGTTTACTCTGCAGAGCAAAACATTACATACTTCAAGACAGTTCACATAGGAAAGACTTTGAGACTTTTGTATTCTGAGTTTTTAAAAATGTATTTGCACAGATGCTCTTTATATATATGAAAATACATATATATGCCTTTACACTAGTATAAATATATAGAAGATTTATTTTTATGTTTTTTATTAAAATATTTCTTTTTATTATTTATTAAAGGGTTTGAATTGAAGGCCTAAATCAAACAGTTGATAATATGCTATGCTAATGTATTTAATTGTTTTCCAGCTGCTACACTAATACAAGAAGTGATTTTTGTGGACTCTGTCTGTCCTTACATGTAATAACGCATTTACAAATCACCCATTTGCCCTCTAGTACTTTCCATGTTCCACGTTCACGCATGCTAGCCTCATCTGTTGCAAATCAAATGATGGAAAAATGCAAGTAGCAAACTGGTTTTGTTTATTAGAATCATATTTACCCTTAGTCACTAAAAAAATACGATCAGTTCTAAGTCACAAATTCTCATTTTTCCAAGAGACTTTCAATTGTAAATGTTAAAACTGGCACAAAATAAATCCAAACTTTATTCTTGAAGTAACATTCTATAATTACAGACAACACAAAATACTAAAGGCAATCAGCAAGCCTAAGTTAGAGAAGTGGAGCAGCTCAGTGGGGAGAAATAAGAGAAATTTATGTGAAATACTTCATAATGCAGGTCAAGTCACATGCACGGTCAAACAGTATCAGACTGAAGCTAACTAGAAGATGGTTAAAACCTAAGTAATATGGAATACTGCTGAAGTCTTTAGAAAGTAAATATGTCTCATTGCTTTCTCAACTAAAAACACAGCAGATAGGAGAATCTAGTTTCAGTGTCAACTGCCTCTCAGATTTCCTAAATGAACTGATTTTCTAAATGAACCAAATTTAAATTCAACTGGAAAATTGTTCAAATAGCACCTTATATTAATTGTACTTTTGCTGGAACAGAACAAAACTGTCTAACTCCTGAGATAGACATCGAATCTCCTGACAACGGAGAACACAAAAGCCAGTTCTCCTTCCATCATCAAGATCCCTCATAAAAGTCACCGATGCTACATCCACCAACTGAAAGTTACGTGGCCCCCCTCGGTTTTTCACATGTTGCTCAGGCAACGGATTTTAAAAAAAAAAAAAAAAAATCCATTTTACTTCCCAGCATCCCACACAGATATTTTATACACTGACTGATTAAGCTAGTACATATCAAGAAAACAGAAAGGATGAAACATTCACAACCACCTAGGCTAGCCCAAGTTCAGAAGGATGAACTAGGGAATCTCCCCTACCATCACAACTGCCTGTTTACATGAGTAACCTCAATGTCACAGGATCACAAAACTGAGGCTGACATTCATACAACTCTCATTTCTTTACTCTCCAAAAGAAAGAAACGCAAAGATGTTTAGCACAATAGAGGCTTGAAAGTCAGAGTAGTTCAAGGCTCTTCCTTGAGGAAGGCTCTTCCTTAAGGGTAGGAATTAGCACCTTCAAGCAAAATGGAATTCTGCAGCTCCTATCATTTTTTTCTGATGAATAAACTCCATATTTGATTTATCATACAATGTCTTTTTATTTGAGCTATTTACAGAATTAAGGCTTGTTCACAGAATTATTCATGCCATTTTTTTCTGTTAAAAATGTAAAAAATATAGTATTGCTGAAAAATAGTAAATGATAATTGGAAAAATATCATGTCCACAGTTATCGAAGTGTTAATGAAAACAAAGCATCAGTGGATAAACCTCTACTATCTATAAAAATGAGTAAGGTTGAAGCCAATTCAGTTTTGACAGAACGAATTTTTTAATCAAAATGATTACAAATAAGAAATCTGCAGTATGATTCTATTTATGCACACACACAGTACCATGTAAAACTGAAAGTATGACAAAATCATTAATGAACCTTTACTATACATGTGTAGTTTATTTCCTTATCTTCCTTTCTTCTAATCTTATACTTGGACAGTGTTTAATACAACAAATAATATGGCTTTAGAGTCACATTATCCAAGTACGAAGTATAATAATAGTAATAATAAAAAAAAAAGAAAAGAGGGAACAAATCTATACTATTCTAATCAACCACAGGTGGTGAGTAAATATTACACTAATTAGCTACTGTAAAACACCCATGAAGGTTACTATATAAATATATACAACTGCATAACAACATTTTGGGATCTCCTATAAATCTTATGTCCATTTGTAACGAGACTGTGAATGGACAAAAAGCCAAGAACTTCTCCCTGGGCATGGTTTTATCTTGTCTTTCTCATGTAACACAACCTGGAACACTATCACAGACATCAAAGCAGACCTATAGACAAAACACCTTAGAGTTTTTTACATAAGTAATTTTTCTGCAGTGCTTTCATTCCTACACACACTTGATGCTCTTAAGACATCTGAACAACAAACATCTAGCACAAAATGTATTACTTTTCTGTACTGCTTACTCAAAGAGGTAGATCATGAATGTCAATTGATCTGTTTACAAGTATAAAACCCATTACGTGCCTGCAGAACTTGGCAACAAATATTAAACCTATCATCAGCATACTTTATGATAACTTTTATGAACTAATCATAAGGATACTAAATGTAATAAGAAAGGTAGTACTGAGATATTCACTACTATGACCTCAAAGTACAATAAAAGACAAGACGATGCTGTTATAGCTATATAAAAACTTTTTACTAAGAAAATAGCACTCTTCAGCTGACAGAAAACAGAAATGAAAATACTGGGTTTGAAATACAACTGTTAACAACAACAAATTATGTATTTACGTATTTAGTAACAGAATACTAATGCAGCCTATTTGTTTCTTTAAAGTCATCTATGTCCAAATTCTGCAATTGTGTTTTTGGAAAGGTACCTTATTGTAATAAACTAACACAAAATATACCCAAGGTTTGTATTACGTAGAAGTCCCTCTGGCAATTTTCTTAGTGCAGGTTAGCTGAAGGTTAAGTCAGTCCTCTTTCATTAGAGCGGTCAGCTGCATGGCTTGCTTTGACCACAGAGATGCACCAAGTTTACAGCACCAGAAGACAGTAAACCGGAGCAACAGCTTAGAGAGCTCTGAAAACGTAACATTTGCCCTTAGTACACCATGCCATGTTTCTACAGTTTTACACATTACTTTTCTTATTCTGAATACAGAGCTCCCCTCATAAAGAATGTTTTCAAGTAACTGAGAAAGAAGATGGCATATCGAAACCATAATGCTATTATTCATCTCATTGTAATCATGTATTTGTAGTTTTTTCTATGCTTCAATTATAAGACACTTACTATAAGACACTCACATTAACATTTCCTAGCAATCTCTCATATAAATGCTAGCACAGTATTTTAAATGTTTTTTTCATGCATTCTACATGGTTCTTCTACATTTTAAAATACTAGTGGCTTTGCTTTGGTTTCAAAAATGCAATGTTACAGCATAGGATCCTGCAGACCTTGCTGCTCAGGGAATATATGAAAGGATATTCACTGCCAGCATGTTAAATAATCTCTGGATTTTCCAGGCAGTCTGTCAGTCTCTATTATTTGGAAATGCACTTGAAAAGTTTTAACAGATATTCTTCTTTAAGAAGTTTGCTCTCATTGTTTAGATCAGTTTCCTTCTTAGAAGATATGCTGGGTCTACACCTTCTTTAGAATAGGAAAATGAGGTAAGTATGTATCAGAATATCCCAGCGAAAAGTGTCTTGCTCATCCAGGAAAGAAAACAGGATTCAATGCAACAGTTTCCTTCTGCAGAAATCCAATCACTCCCTTAATTTGTTCTCGAGTCCAGGGTAAGTATTTTTTTTTAAAATGTAATCCTGGGCAAAATCCAACTAATACTTCCTAGTAAATGTGTGGGAAAACTGACATGATTATACAGTTTGCCAAGTACCTTAGACAGTCTACATCTCAGTGGCTTGACAGGAGGCTGAAGACCTGAAGCAATACACTGAAATTACAAATAACCTTTATAGTGATCCAACAACATGTATTATCTGTACGCAGCGTAACTTTTCTTTAATAAGCGCATTAATGTTGGATGCTCACTTAAAGTGCTTCCAATTTAACACTCAGCTCTTCAGCTAGCTTAAGTAGAATATACAGGAATTTATACTTTTGAATGTAACGTTAATTAAAATGTACATTCATAGAAAAAGGCTGGATATTAAACAAAAAAAAAATTAATACTGTTTAGGAAAACAAAATTAAATAGATAATGAAAGTATGGCGATTCTTCTTTTGGACAAGGTGTGGAGAACAATTCATAATAAAGTGAATTAAAATCTTATTAAACCTTGATTAAAATAAAATGTAAATGAAGACAATTATTTCAGTGCTTCTCAAGCAGCAGGAGAGAATAAAAACAAAAGGCATCCAGAACTAGTCAAAAAGGTGGACTTTGTAAGGAAGATAAAGCTTAAAATATTGAAACTTACACAGTCTAAAACCCAATCTCAATCAGAATTTTTAGCTCTGACATTTTTTTTCATATGTATATTAGTGTATCTGTCTTAACTTGCTGGAGAGAAACCAGTAATATGCATAATAAGCTTTTTACTCTGCTTTGCTATGGAAACAAGGCCTGTGCAATCTCACTCTGTGACTTTCTGCATTTTCTCAGATAATTTTTAACTTGTTGGATGATTTCATCTAATTACAAAGGGAAAAAGAAAAATACATGGTGTCAAAAGTAATTTATTTCCTACAGTTCATAAGAAACAGGTAAGTAATGATAAGCAAAGGGACTCAACCAAGAGGAGCATGAACTTTTCCTTTTACATGACCAGAGCCAGGATGCTGTGGGGCACGGACAGTGAGAGCTCCCACCCCTGCCAAGCAACTGGTTGTGACACTAGGCCAGGCTTCACGCAGCTACCTGCGTAACTCCAAACTACTTTCTGGGGTGGTTCTTTCAATCTGTCTTTTTGTAATAGAATTGTAGTTTTAAAGACGTATCTCTACTAGAATGTGTTAGGAAAAGGCCGGAAATTACATTATTCAAGCTCATTACTTCAGCTTTTCCTTCCTCTCTCCAGCCTCTTATCTCTTCCTTACTTAGGGCTACTTAGGGCATGCTGTTGATAGTAATTAACGATACTTTTTGAGCCTCTGCACAACACTGAGCTGCTGTTGATCATGGTACCATCAGTGTGTAGTAACTTGGTGTGGTTTTCCCCTCCAGCTGCCAGCAGTTCTCCATCCCAAGTTCATTTTACCTAAAGGAATGGACTGCTTCAAAAGCAGTCTCACCTGGATTGCACTAGTCAGGAAAAACAAAGTAAAACCAAGATCTTCTTAACTGAATATATGACTCCTATTTGGATAGGTGACACCAAAATAAAATTGCAGCCTTTATGTAACTGCACCTGCTTGCTAATTCCCCAGTGTTAAGGCGATGTGAGTGCAATGAAGTCTTTACCTTGATTGGAAAACATTTCATTATACGAACAAATAAATCACCTGTCCACCTCAAGGTTATTTTTTTCCCTTCTCTGTACAGAAGCATTAAAATACAACAACAGGGAATTCAGCCAGGTTCAGTCTCCCCCACCAACTGCAACAACCTTCATGGGCATAAGATTTCTATAAAAAACCCTAAGTTGCAAGAAAGAGAATTAAAGATTTTCTTGTTTCTAGCAGGAGTTAGATGTTCTTATTTTAACCTTTGTTCATGTTCATACTTCCAGGCATGAAGTGCTACTAAAGCACGTTACACTTGGCATCTCTTATTACTGAAGCAGAAGGCAATGTAATCTTGTGAGAAAGTGTAATAATGCGGTATTCATTTTGCTTCTTGTGGCTGGAAGCCAACTCTATATTAATATTCATTTCCAGTATACAGAGCCACAATATTTCATTTATTTTAAGAATTTACAATTAATTTGGCATGATTCTGTTATCTGGTCCCAATTTCCTTCCCTGTTTCTTTTAGCTGAAAAAGCAGCTCTTGTATAGACTTTAAAAAAGTAAATTCACAACTGAAGCATCAGAAGATTGCTACTGGCTACTAAAAGCAAGAAAAACAGGGACAGAAGAAAATGAACTTGAAATATTACAGATGACAATGAAAATTAGCTCTCTGCAAATGGCAAAAATTCCATCTGCAGAAGTTTTCAATTGACTTTTTCTTTCCAAACTCAGCACACTGCTTGCTCCTGTAACCAAAGTGGTCTGCTCTGCTTTTCCTTTGTTATCAGATCTTTTCAACCACCACACAGCATTAAGCTGCAAGTATCTGAATCTTTGTAAAACGTACTTGACAGAGTTTTGAAATAATTACAGTAACAAATTAAATCCTTAGGATTTAAAAACGTAAATAGATGTCTTCAATTCACACCCATTTGGTTTCAGCTACTGCAACCACTTTTGCAAAGTAAGTGCATTTATAATTAATACAAGTCACTACCAAACCAACCAGTGGTAAGATTTATAATTCTGTTCTCCTAATATGCATTTACCTTCCTCACCTGTGAAAGAAGGTGAAAAGCATTTTACCTTCCAGCTATTGGCACTTTCCTCTAAAAGTGATATTATACCCAACTCCACAGACTCAACACACATCCAAGAGAGCAGTCAGTACAGCAGCTACCAAATCAGAAATCCCATGATGGAATCACCCAAGATCTGCAGTGTGCTGTGGGAAATGGCACTTTTCTCATATACATTGGCAACATTTAAGAAGATAGAGGGGAGGGAGGGGAAACTGACTGTGGAAGCTATTTAAGCAAAACGAGACTTCCTTGTATTCAGAAACCTCTATGAAGACACACTCTCTGATATGTATGTATGTTCACACATACATAAAAACAATCTATTTCAGCAAGGCTTGTCTGTCAGTACAACTCAAGATCCAAGCTGTGTTAAGTCTAGAATAAATGCTCAGGAAACTACGCAGTGAACATGTCAGACTCTATAAAATGTTTAAATTCTTAATCTTGGGGTTTGCTGTTTTGGGGGATGACATCCTTTTTATTTGTATAGATTTGGGAAAGAAGAAAGGGGAAGGCAGAGCTATTTTAAACATCACATTTGACAGCAATGAAGTTTTTTTTAATTTTCTTTTTTTTAAGGAAAAATATTTTTAAGGAGATGCTATTTCTGTATGCACTTTAGAGTTTTATTTCATGCAATTTAATTTGCATACTTCTAATCTTAACAATGTGTCTGCCATCTTATTTTCAGCCAGCCAAATCAGAAAAGCAAAACAGGTATTCCGTTTGCACTGTTTAGGTATTTTATATCACACTTAACCTATCTATATATTGCTTCTTTCACAATGAGAACAGAAAACCCCAGTAAACATGAAGAGTCCAAATGTAAGACCCCCATCAGTCAAGGAAATTGTTACTTTAGTTGTCTGAACTCTTATGTGTCAGTTTCAACATATCACACTGTATTAAAACAAAAAAATAGTTTTCTTTCTTTATTAAGACAATTTGAGTCTTATAAATTTAAAACCTCGAACATATTTTTAGCCTGACATCCTAAAACTTCAAGTCACCTAACTTAAATTAGTTGTACAGAACATTCATCGCATCTGCAAACTTAAGTTAAAAATAAACTAAAACTTACCTTCAGTACATTGCAGGAAGCTGATAATGAGCAGAAACCAGAAACTTTGCATTCTGCAGCCAGAAGACACCATTATCGATCCCTCTAAGAATTTTCTTTGTATTCCTTAATGAATCCAGTTACAAAAGCCCAGGATCATCGAAAACAGTGGTCTGCATTATTCATCTTCATACCTGGAGAAGCAGAGGATCTGGAAGAAAAGGGGGAAAAACATCCATCACGAACACAACATCAATAATTTGGAGTACCAAATTTTAGTTGATACGAAGATTGTAATTTTTAATAAAACTGTACTGTAGTTGGGAATCCAGGAGGTTTGTGGAATATAATCTCTCAAGGCCAGTGATCATTAAACAGAATGCCAAGCGATGATGCATAGTAAAGTTAGAAGTATAAACGTTATTCAAGTAATTGCACTAAAACACATGGAAAAAAAAAAAAAAAGAAAAAAAGAAACACGGATTTGCAGATGATTAGGCTAAGCTCTTCCCACTTCCCAAATGCGACACAACCTGCATTTCTCTACTTCAAAGCACACACTAAAATTAAATCTAGGGCACTATCACATTTCTTAGGGATTTAAAACATGGAGTAGCTGAGAACAATGGAGCAAGCCTGCTCAAGAGTAAGATCCTGCAGGTCTCCTCTCTACCATGGCTACGGCTTTCCCTTTGTGCTGCTTAGGTCACTCTCCTTACATAAGAAGCAGTAATGGCAACTCTGCTGAGGAAGCCTCTTCATACAACTTCACAGCTTGACATATCTCCACCCAATAAACAACTTCAGAGAAACAGGAATAAACGTAACAGATGTGACCCTCCTGTCCTTAGCCTCTGACGAGATTTGTCTCTGAGAAATATGAACTACTCCTGTAAACAATGCACCAAAGGAAGAATTCTTAAAACTATGATTTGCATTTGAAAAATAATTACAGTGGTACAGTGCAGTAGCTGTGATAGAAGATTTGACAGCAGAGTGCTCCCTTTCACTAATGACATCAATTATCTCAGCAGCCAACTAAGTAACCGTACATCCATATCTCACTTTATGAAGCCCCAACTACCAGGCTTTGGGAAGCTAGAGAAAAAAATGTTATCAATATAAAACCAAGTTATTCTTAACTACAAAGCTGGACCTATATACTACCAATATGTGAAATAAGTCTGGAAGAATCTCAACACTGCAGTAATTACAGATTCAAAGTGCTGTGTCCGGTGCAACACTAGCTTGGTCTCTCCAAGACCAATGCAGGACTGTATGGATGCATTTCTGAGAGATACGAAATTAAAAACATCTAACAATGGCTACATCAAAATTTAAGAGGCAATATCCAAGGGCCTTTTATGAGTACTGGAGCATATTTGGGGCTTTAAAAATACATTTACTCTTTTGGCAAGGAAAACTGCAAAGAATGAAGAGCATGTAATGCCAGAAGAAACTATGAACTCTAGATTATTTTCAGAGCTATAATTATTTTTGTATTAATCATTAATATTAATCAATGATAAATCTGCTCCCCAAGCACACAGACAGCAACAACACTGACACTTTTTTCCCCAAAGGCGAGGAAGACAAAAATTCACAGGAAACATCATAGAACAGTTTCTCTGGCTCTCAATGAAGGCAATGCAACAGTGGCAGAAGAGACTATTAAATCACCAAGCAGGCTTCTTTCTTGTCTTATATTTAAGAGAAGTGATGCTGCTTCAGCGTAAGCATCCTTCTCACACAACACAAACATGTTCATGATTTCTCATGGAAGGAAATGAAAGAGAACCAACATCTGAGGCTGAATGATTTTATGTTTATTTGTACATAAAAACAAACCATTTTTCCAATTTCCAACTACAGACAGGTGCTCTTCAATCACAGGTGTTTTTATCTGCACATATTTCAACAAAGAGCATGCAGCAGCAAAGGGAGCATTTCAGTGCAGGACATTAAGAGAATGCCACTCCCTGGTATAGTCTCATGTGCCTAAAGGTAAAAGATGTGTCCTCAGTTTAGATGGTGATACACCAGCTGCTGCAGGACAACCCAGAAGCAGTTACAAACAGACAATCATATTGTATCTCTCGATCTTTCACACTGGGCTGAGAGTATTTTGCAACTGAAAAAAAAAGTATCTAAAAATTCACAAAGGATATATTGCATTCAACAGGAATTACAATTGCAAAGGATCTCCTGCTGAGTAAAGAAGAAAAAATTGCCACCAGGATATATTAAAAGAAAAAAAAAAACCCTGGAGATAGTTCAGCTAAAAGCTTGGGAAGAACTTGGATTAATTTTTTACCTGTAGCACCCAAAGGAAAAATCATAAAACTGTTTCACAGACACTACAGACTCATCAGCATAATTTCAGTAAGCAATCAGAATAATCCAAGAGAATAATGAGGAGCAGTAATGGCTAAAAGTGAAATTGAATCAGTCTTATGATTGCTCCCAGTCTGTCCAGATTTTGACTTCTTGAGACTCAAGTCTCACTGGTTTTTTTTCGTAACATCATCAGCGCACACTCGGATTTTGAGACATCTTTCTTTACCTTCAAGGGGACAGTGATATACACGTCTGCTTTATCATCCTTAAACTCATTATTTCCCTGTGCCCACTCCCCCCCCCCCC
>WBNM01011734.1:230793-291555 GCA_013399055.1 Ramphastos sulfuratus | reverse complement strand
CCCCCTTTTTTTTTTTTGGTTGGTTGGTTGGTGTTTGTTTGGTTTTTTGTTTGTTTTAATTGGAGCAGAGGAGAAAGGCTGTGTTAAAACCAAAAAATAATCAAAGCACCATTTGTGATACCAAACACCTCCTTAGGAAATAGCTGCAAAACTTATGGCAGAAACTATTCAGCTAAGAATAAATGCAAAATACTTCCAGGAAGAATTTAAGTGTTTTATGCAACATATATTGTTCTCTATAGATTGCTGTAGCCTACAGACACAGAAATTAACTCTGTATGCTGCTGTGAAAAGAATTAAAAATAAACTAAAAAGCTCCTACCAGATCATCAGTAACAAACGCTTTTCTTATAAACCAAGGGAAAAAAAAAAAAAGCAGTGTTTGAAAAATTATGCAATAGAGTTTGGGTTTGCTTCTTTCTTTTCTTTCAAATAAAAATTAACAGCTTTAAATTGAACAATTTTTAATGCAATCTATGTATTTCAGAAACTCTGTGTGGCTCCAAATAAAAGAACATGCAGCACTGAATCAACTATTCATCAACAGAACAAAAGCTAATCCTGAAAAAGGTACCCAGACACAAGCTGGAGCCAGGACACTCTAGCTATAGATACTGCCATCAGCCACATCCTTCCAAGCATCCATCTCTCAGTGATAAAAGACTGTCAGTGGCATCTCACAACAACAACAAATCCCAAACTAAACAAGTAGAACCAGGAAAAGACATATTAAGTTACTTCTCTGTAAACTGAAAAAGGAGACCATGGCAAAAAGCTGTCCTGTGCAAATAACATATATATCCTCAGAGGTTGGTAAACCTTTTCTCTGGATCACTGACTGCTGGGGCTTGTGGGAGGGGAAGAGAGAAACTCCTCACAGCAAAAGGTCGCTTGAATTTCAGAGTGCTGTAAGAGCTGCTCAGAAAATTTCAGTTGTAACCTAAATCCCTATCTCTGAGCCATACTGCAGTCTCACGCATAAAAAAACCACAACCCTCTGCTGGAAATAAGAGTGGTTCAGTTCATTAAGTTTCTTCACACATGTGCTGTTAAAAAAAACCAGATCAGTAATCAAAATGTTCATGCTCACACCTATAGATTTCAAATGTATTGAGCATCTCTTCATACTGTATTCATAAGCTGTGCTTCGAGCCCTGAATGTCTTGCTGCCCCTGCCTTGCTTCCTTGTTCTTCTGTACTTCTGAAACTTTTTACAGAACACGACTGCTGCAGAATGTGTGCCACTGTTGGCCATCAACATTCCTCAAGAGCACCCCAGAGATAAGAGAAAGCTGCTCCAAGCATGCTCCTCGAAATACTTTCATCTCTAAAGAGAAAGACCTCTAAAAGACGGGTGCATCCTGACTCCACTCTGTTTAACCTTCCCAAGGTTTTATTTTCAAAAGCCAAAAAAAGGGACTTTAAGGAGCTTCCGGACAACTGACACAGCATGTTCAAGAGCTGCCTTTTCCCTCCTGTTCTATCCAGCTTTTCAGGCTATTAAGACAAAGGGGAACAGAGAGAACTTTCCAGCTAAGCGAGGATGTTTTTCTTTAGCTGGAAGTCTTTCAGAAGAACGCTTATGTCTTTTACAATATAGTCCTTAAGTTTCCAGATCATCTTAGAAGCACTGTAAAGCACTTGCAAACTCAGTCAAGCTTTAACATCCCTATTTCAGAAACAAAACTTACATTAACTGTACAGATGAGACACAGAGAAGTAGGGAACATCAGCCCCTGTTGCACAGCTCACTGGCAGCAAGGAACTACCAGGATCCAGGCAGTCCTTACAAATCCTGTATGACCTACCTTGTCACACATGCAGTACCCCCACAGCCTTTCATAACCCAGTTTAGGAAACTAAGTAATTCTGTAATATATCTGAGACACTCTGCAGAGGAAAGGAGGGGGAAGAGAAGGCAAGGGTGAATAGATAGATATTCATACAATATAATAGAGTACTTAGTCTCTTGAGAAATCATGTGTCCACATGCTTTCCCATCATGAGGCTTTCCCAATTAAAAAAAAAAGTTGAACTTCATATAATCTGTAACATAAGAATTTAATTAGAGCAGCATGATGAGTGTCTGAGCCACATTAGTAAAATACTAGAATGAGACTAACACTGATTATGATTCAAGAGCTAGTTTTACATGTATCTACAGTGAGATCCATCTCCAGTTTTCAACATCAAACTAATCTTCAGATGCAGAGTTATGTTTGTCTTCAATATAGTTATTAAAAAACTGACTTACATTAATAACTGCATTACAGATAGAGGATCAGACTGTAGAAAATCTTCAAAGTTACAAGATCTTACAAAAAAAATTCCAAAAACCCAAACCAAACATAAAAACCCTCACCCAAAACAAAACAAAAAAAGCCCCCACCAAACCCTGAAGACAAGCAAGACTATATGCTGATTTAGAGCATCCTTCTACCACCTGTAGCAAACTATCAGTCTGATAATTAAACAATTAAACATGTTGCATATTCCAAGAAGAAAGGCTAACTGTGCTCCATCTAGAACTGGTCAACAGACCTGTTTTCTGTGTTCAACACTCCCTATTCATTGTCACCACAAACACAGGATTTGTAACATAATACCTCTCGTCCCAAGCTGCATGGGAGGAATACAGTCTCACAGAAGGGAAAAAAAAATACAGTAAGAAAAGGACTTGACCATGGTCATCCGATCTTGCAACAACAACAAAAAAAGTTTCAATACATTCAGCTGTGTTGTGTTTAGAAGTGAGACACCTATGTCTGAGGAACATCTGAAACAGTGCACGCTAAACATGCACAATTCCTGCACCACAGAAATACCCACCCCTCACAAGCCTGGGTTCCCAGCTCATTGCAGCAGCAGATTATTCAAATTACCAAATCTGCCTACGCAAGACATGACTCTGAACTGACACTTCTTTAACAAAGAAGCATCACAATTTAGTCTATCAGTCCACAGCAGCTCAGTGGTGTACCACAATCATTCACGGAGAAAATAAATAGGATTTGAGAGGCAAAGACAAAGATTTCCCTTTCTCATCACCACTCCAGTTCAGCTTGGCCTCACTCTTGTGTTTTACAGACACGTTACACGGCAGTCCTGACAAGCCAGCTTTGCCCCTTCTTGTTAACACAGGATAAAGTCTGGACACTCTAGGGAGTTTTCATTCAATAAGCCAGCACAGTAAACCTCTGCTAGTGCTAATAAGAATGGCTTTCTTTGGCTCCAGGCACTCTCCTTTTGCCAAGCCTGAATTTCTCTTTTTGCCTTTGCTAAATGCTCAGAATCTTGGGGGCTGTGGAGGGGTGTCACTTGATCCTCATTGCAAATTCCCCATACTTCGCTTGAGTTGACATTGTGCCACTACATCAGACCACCTCCAGTCAAACAGTGCAGGGAAAAACCTTTCTAACATTTCTGCCCCTCTCTGTCACTACATCTTCCTGAGGTCTCAAAGATAAATCCCCCAGCACCCAAATAAAGGAAGAGGAAAAGGGATGCCATAAGTCAATTACAACCATTATTGGTTGTAATATCTTAGCGCCATGCTGAGCATGTTAAATATGCTGATCATTTTGGACGCCAGAGACACAGTCTGCGGCTGTTTGCCATTCTCTTCATTAAACTGCAAAACAAATAGCCCTCATTTTCCAACCTACATAGGACAGATTTTATGAACATCAAAAATAAATAAGAAAAAAAATGAATAGCTATAAAAAAAAAACCCTAAGAATCTTATGACAAACCAAAAGAATCAATCTAACGGCTGAAGAAAATTCAAAGGCTTTTCAAACTTCTCACAGAAGAGAAATCCTCAAAATAATCTATTTAGATTAGAAGGTATCATTCCTTTCCCTCAGAAAAAAAAAATTACTAGACTAACATCAACAAAAGACACTGCAGAGTCTTGTAAGACAGCAAACTGTTTGTTGACAGTCTTGACAAGGCTTTGCAAAAGCCCATACTTCTCAAAGCTGTTATGTCACTTAGCTGATCCGTTGTTTTTTGGTTTTTTTTTTCTCCCCTCCCATCCAGTGTTTTTCACAGCTGAGAACTTGTTTGAAGTGGAAGTCAACTGAAAAACCAAACAGAACTAAGCCCTGGGACTGTGGTCAGACATGTCCATACCTGGTGCAGCAACATGGCACTGCTCCAACTGACTGCAAGGATTTTAACACACCTGATCTGCTTTATGAGTACTCATCACTTGGCTTAAGCAAAGAAATGAGTTCAGATACATCTTTCACAGCTGACACATATGACAGCCTCATCAGAACAGCACAGAGCCACCAACAAAACTCCCAGGAGCTACTAAATTTCAAAATAAATTGAAATTACAGGCAAGTGCAGAATTGAACACATTTTTACCCATGTATTTACTGCACTTTCACCCATGCTGTAAATACAGCTATATAGCCCCAATATACTGGACCTGAAATCAAACCATGCTTGGGGACAGGTGTGCTGGAACCTCAACATCTGGTACTCATGCACAAATCTCAGTTTGGTAGGACTAACCCTCCTGGAAACTAGTGCACTCAAAACTTCTTTTCTAAGCATATACCAAGGAGTATTATCAAAAATATTCATGAAGATGCTGTTTTAACATTCATTCTAAAGCATCCCATTTTCTATCAGCATTGTGTAAGATCTGTGTTATGTGGTCTGTGTCCAATATAAATTGTATGGTTCCAGTTTCAAGAACAAGCTTGTGTGGGCATCAAAGACACTTTTGATTGTTTTTACATATGCTACCAAAAACCTGTGTTGTTACCAGAGAAATACCAAGTCTTTAAAAAGTAACAGAAAAATATTCTTCTTTAAAAATTAGTAGGACACACATACACAATGCAATGCAATCTGTTCCCTGTCTTTTGTTTAGAAAGGAATATAGTTCTAATGTTAACATCTGTGAGACTATGGCCTAATCATTGTGCAGTGAAATATGAAACAAAATCAATGGTGGCACATAAGATGTAATCTCTTCAGTGTTTGGCTCACTGCACTGAATCTTTGACTCATAAATCACTGTTACTAACCATTCAGTGAATCAATATTCAAATTCCCCCTTGGTCTATACATATGACCACTAAATGAAATAATAATGACCAAAATCTGTTATATATTAGGTTATCAATATTACCGAAAGGAATTTCTTGGGACCTTGAGGTAATGTAGAATAAAATACATCAGAGGAACATGTAAAGAAATGTGAAAAACCTGTGACTAAACAGAGACAGCTGGGAAAAAGGTATGTTTAAATACTTCTTCTTCCATCATATCCTCAACTATTAAAATTCACCATAGCATCACTATAATGCATTTTATAAAAAACCACTTACATAAAATATGGTTTTAATTATATATTAAAATATGCCATATTTAAGTATTTTTCTTTTTATTTTAAGTAACTCCTTCTCGAGTTATTACTAGTTTTGTTTCTTTTCTCTGAAGCACAATTAATATTACAGTGACCAGAGAGTACTGTTGTCTTACCAGCAGCCTGTTAATCAGGAGCTTCAGAACACATTTAAGTTCCACTAAAACCCACAAACGGCAAACAAACTTCTAAGATTAATTCCATAAAGATGTATTTTCCAAACCATTCACAAACTATTTAGTTATTAAAAAGTAGCAGATTGCATCTTGCAGAGAAATCTGATAAGTGCTGTGTGCTATCATACCATACTCGAGCCACCTCAAAATTTCTAATTTTGACAACAGAAGGGAAGAAACAATGGAGATTTCAAATATGTCACCTCTGAAAGAATAATCGACTAAGAATGCTCTCTAGCTACTTTCTAAGCACACAAGAAATTCTCCTGGCAAGTACAGCTTACAGGTAGAAACTTCACTGAATATATGTAACTCTTGGGAGGATTTCCTTTAGATTAAGTACAAAGAAAAGGAATCACACACATCTTTGAAGTTCACTGATTTTGCATACCAGTAGCACTTAGAAGGCTGACCATTCAAAAATCATAAAGCAAAAATCAACAAACTCTGGTTTTCTTCACTCGTAATTGGCTTTTCCCATATACACATTTGTGGTGAAAGTAAGACCTTAAAAGGCAAAAAGCCATATATGACATCACTGCACAGACTCTCTTGCACCTATACATAAATATACAAATTATGTAATCAGTGCTCATACATCATAAGGAATGTGCAAAACATACATAATAAACATGTCAAATAAATCTTCAGTATCTACTCAGAAATGATCTGATTCTGCAATGAAACAAAGAACTAACTTCCGTCACTGGATGATGGATTCTGTAAAGATGTATGCTTTGCCTATGCACCTAATGGTGTGACTGCAGTTAAGAGCATTTTCTTGTACAAATTAATAAGGAATGAACATTCCACTCAGATGGCTACTCCTAACTGCAAGGCAGCTGAATGAATCCTAGTCATTCCAGTTGTACCACTCCTTTAACTGGGGTAAACTGTGGGCTTCCTTTTTTCTTCAAAATAGCAAAATAGAAAACTATTTCAGTTCATTTTTTTATTCCTTTTGTAGAAAGACTAAGTAAGAGAACTATAATGATTACATCTGGACTATTTATGAGCAAAAAGATATATAAATTACAATTCAACAGAAAGGCTCCTTCTACTTGCATATACCAGTTACAGAACTCTTCTAAAAGAAGAAAAGAAAGAAGAAACAATTAAGATGTATTGCAGAAACAGTGAAGGACTTCTCCACACACTCTGAAAAGGCAAATATAGAGTGGTATCTTCTAATTATTAAACAAAGTAGAATATGAAATTATTAAACAAAATGGAATATATCCAGCACCATCATGCCAGTCTCGGTGAGCGCTTGAGAACAAAGTATCCCTAAACTGCTTTCAGTTGAAGAACTTTTAAGTGTGAATACTTTTTTAAAGTGTTCAAAAGAATGAGCCATTTTCACCAGAGTGACAGAAAACACTGTATGTCCCACACATTCTAGTATTTTTTTAAATCATCCATACAGCACGGATGAAATTCAAGATACATTTTAACACATTTTTTAGCACCAACATGACTTCTGATATTCTGTGATTTCATCGAGACCAAGAAGTTTGTGTTACGTATTTAAAACTACTTTTAAATAATACAAGTCTTGGTAGCTCAATGTGACAATGACACTGCTACTCTGAGGGGAAAAAAATGTATTTTCCTTTACTTTGATTATGTTATGATTTTAAATGGAAATTTATTTAGTCTTTTGCAATTACAAATAATTATTGGCTTTTATTTTGTATTCTTTTCCTTTTTTTTTTTTTTAATTAAAAAAACCTTGCTCTTCATCTGTTCTGCTGCAGTTCATGAACTGTATGTGCAACTGAAAGAAAAAACTAAGTCAACATTTGTCTATCGACAGTATTTATAAGTGAACAGACTGGAAAGATTACAAAATTTTAATAAGAACACTGTATTATAGTAGCAATAATCTAGGTGTTTCACTGGGAAGTGAAGTGGATTACCGTAAATGAAATTTTAAATGTCCTTTCCATTTTATAGATAACACAAAATGACTCTTTTCATGTCTCCAGTGATAAGGATACATGTGCCACACATTTAAATAGTGCCTTCACCCTATCCAACCCTGCTCATGAATTAATAATTTAGTGACATTAATACAAGAAGATAAATGATAGAGAGGTTACAGCACAAGGGCCAACGGTACACATATACTTCTTTTAGAACAGCTAATACCTCTCTGCCAATTACAGTTAGAACTTTTTAGCAGTTTTCAATGGCATTTTTACAATCTAAATAGCAGCTTATGCACACACAATTTCACACAACTCAAGCTTAATAAATCTCCTGCTGCTACCAAACAATCATTCTGGGGGATTAAAGTGCAACATCTGCTAACATTAATAAGCATTTTACATAGCAATATGTATAAAAGCAGTTGCTATCAGTCTTCTGAAAAAGCTTCTAGACTGGTTTGGCATAAATTATACCTTTATCATTCAATGGTAACTTTAGCTTATGGCAACAATAAGGTAGCTGTACTGCTATGTAGCGGGGAAAAACAACAAAATTATATACTGATTATAATTATAATTTGTGGTGGAACAATTTTCAAAATACTTGAAAAATAAACCAAAAAATGTATGTATACAAAGAATTTCCCACAATTTCAATTCTTACAAGAAACCAAAGCTACTTGTTTGCTTGCAAGAGACAATTCTCCTAATACCAGCTATGGCTTTTTAATTCATTTTTGGATTTTTTATTTGTATCTCTACCAAAGCTGCATCTACTGTGAAGGAATTCATGCCTTTCCAAGGCATGAAATAAATATCAAGGGTTTTATTTAATTAGGAATTCCAGTACACATTTTTAGGTAGAATTTGGCAAATAAGAGTGCTTCAGAGTCGAGAGACGTGTAACATCAGCTTGAGCCAAGAACACAGTTGGCAAACATGACACAAACTTTTACACACAGCCCTGCCAACGCAACTCAAGCCCTGCAGTTCAGCCGTGGACAGCCGAACGCCAGAGCCTGCCAATCAGCCCTTCCTGTAGTGAATAAAATGAACAAAGTCATATTCTAGCTGATGCTACCACTTAATTGTAAAGCAGTTTTTAAAGTGCTTTTTTTAAAAATTCAGAGGCAATGTATACCAGCTTCTTACTTTATAAACCCTACACTTTTTTAGAAACTAAAAAGAATCAAGTTAACTTTGCAATAGCAAACTTTAACACTTAAAATACTCTCTGTATAATACTCAAAAATAATTTTGTGTGGACACCTGTGAGCCCTTTTTCTTTCATTTATGTAAAAACAAAGTTGTATGGAAAATATCCACAGATACAAAAGATTGGATTAAAGTAGTATGCAGAAAACATTTAATCTAGTTTTTTAATTAGCAATTAACTTCTCCTGATTTTTCCATTAGAAATTCCTTAAAACATGATTGTTTTAAATTATTTCAAGTCAAAATATGACTTTTTAAATTACTGTTATCATATTCTCCTGTCATCATCTACATTCTTATTTGACATGTTAGAAGCAGGATGAAGAAAGTTAAAGCAGTAAAATAATAAAGGACTCCAGCAATGACAGTGCTTGACAGCTAACACTCAGAACCATTTGATGCTACAAGGGTTCACAGTACTCACAACTAGGGCTGAAACCAGGCTTAGCTGAGAAAAACAGTCATTTAGGGACAGAAGAGAAAAGGTTAAAACAAAAAGGTAAGTACATTTAGCATCTAGCTTTTCCTCAGAAGGACAGTTTCTTTAGGTCAAAGTCTGCACCTGTAATTCCCATGTGAATCACTGTCCCTCCAGGAAGCACACAGGGAACCCAGATGCCTCAGTGCCATAGAGACCTTCTTAAATAAAACTCGAATTTTAATCATAACTTTAAATACCTTTTAATGTGAGCTGTGTGTAAATATACAGCTTTATATTGAAGTGACAAGTCCTTTTTCTTTTTTCTTTTAGAAAAGCTATTCTTCCATCCGTACTAATTCTCACATCAGACATGTCCCCTGCTATGTGCTGGCTTTACATGTTCGTGAAGATTTACTGCTGCTGTAGGAGTCTCTTGGCTATTTCAAATCCAGGTCACAACTTTCCACAGCTACTTAGATTAACATTTTCAATTTAATCCATTTTAACATAAGAATTCAGTAGCGCTGAGACAAAAATGAGGCGATTTTTTTTTTTGCTCAAAGATGACTGAATATTAAATTTGAAATTTAGAAGGTTTTAATAATAACAGTTTGTAAACAGTGTAATATATATGTCTGCCCTAATTTAGTAAAATGGAATTCTCACATAACACTCATCAAACTCGGCACAAAAAAAACTGTTCTGGCATTTCCCTAAATTAAAATCTTCAAGTCCCCACAGCAAGAATGCACAAATTTAGATTTTATTAATACCTTAAATCAAACTCACTTTTATGAAAGGCAATTTACAAGTCATCTTCTCCTGTGATAGTGAAGAACAGAAGGGGTCTTGAGCATATTTGTACAGACACTTTGATGATAGTCTAATCTTTTGGTCTGATTGCTAATTTTAAGAAAAATAGCATTTTCTTTGAAATCCAGCAGACTCTTCATTAATATAGTTTTAAGCCCTTAGTGACAAAGTGGCTGGCAGCACAACAGATAGAAAGTAAATTTAAGGTAAGTTGTGTCCGTTAGAGAATGCATGCCGGTTTACCAGTTTCTCATTCAGCAGTCTAAAAAACTCCGAATTTAATCTAGATTGCAGTACTTCACAGATTGCCCAAAGATACCACATCATGCAAAATCTTCAAACTCACAAAACTCTGCAAGTTATACACATGCTGCACAACTCACCTTGATTTAATCAATGCTCTATGTACTTTAACATTTTACATTTCTAACACTAAATAACACTACCAAGCCTTCTGCACTGCAGGCACTTCTGCAATAGACTACTAATCAGATGCACAATGAAATCAACATCAGGTAGACTCCCTTGTACCGCCAGTTACTCACCGGGAGTCATNGGGAGGGGGGAGGAGAAGGAGGAGGGAGAAAAGGAAAAAAAATATATAAGGGGGAGGGGAAGCAAAGGAAGCAGGTCAGAGCTGTAAAATGCCATCCCCACAGCTAGGTTCAAGGGCAGTGGGAAAGCCCTTGGGTATGACACAGAAGGAAAGCAAACAGATGGAAAAGAGAAGGCCCAAAGAAAGACACAGCAGCGTGGGCAGGCTCATCCTGCTGAGCCAGGAGTGTATGTGTGGAGAAGCCTGTGCAAAACGGAGGCAATTAAAAGAGCAGAAGACGACTGACAATGAAGGAATGCAAGTCAAGGAATCAGAAAACACGCAGCACAGCACAGGGAAGGACTTAATAGTTTTGAATATCTGAGTACAATCTGATCTTCAAGCAGACTGCCAGCATTTGGGATCAGTTGGCACACTCTTATAAAACTATGTACGAGGTTTCTATCCAGGACACAAACACGAGGTGTGCTAACTGCAACTATCTGCTTTTTAATCCACATGAAAAGGCACTGAATATTGCAAGAGGGGCCAATACACACTTGCAATGAGATGCATGTCTGTGTGTGTACCTGCATACAATTATTTAGAAATATTTGCTGTTCTGCAAGTAATCATATTCCAAAATTCACCTGTGTAATTTTTAAAAGCTGAACACAATTTCAGTATGCCTACTGCATATTCTTAGCATTTGTTTTGCTTTGTTTTGTTTTAAAATCTAGTCTAGAAGGGGTTATGATAGTAATAAGTGTACATTTCAGTCACAGGTCACTATTGAGCTGAACTAAGATTTTATTTCTGGAAGAAGAGAAAAAGGAAGATGTGAGGATGAATAACACAGGCAAAAATGGAAAGAAAAAAAAAATGTAAAGGCCTGTCTTCTCAGATACACGAGAAGCGATGGAGAGAAAGCATGACAGAACACTTCACCTGACACTGCCTGGTTATCAACATACTCTCTAAAAGTTATTCAGTTTTATTTTAATATCTCTTCAGTCAAAAGCTGATTTGACATTTCTGACCTAAAAATAGCAGCTTGATAGATCTTCTGAAACTAAAAATATCTAACTCAAGATTACTATGTTGTACAATACAAGAGCTTGCAGTAAGAACAGCGTAAGATTCACCCGTCTGCCATTTCACTCCAGTGATTTTGAGTCACCAAAATCAAAATTCTCTGTTACAGCAGCAAGTACCATTTCTTTTAGCTTTTACACAGTGTTGTTATTTACTAACTAGAACATGCACACACAGTTCAGCTGACGGAGATCAGAACAAAGGAAATCAGGCTCTTTTTGGCCAGCAGTGACCTTTGTCCATGTCTCTGGACAAACATCTCTTCTCCTGATCTGCCTCACGCATTTTGTTACAGGATAAACTGAACACTTTGTATTTTTCAGTAAGTATCATGTTAATAAATGCCCAGGCATATATGTATTCAACCATAGACACATCTACGAGCAGGCAATTAATCTGTTCAACTTTTGCTCTTTCATTTACTTTCAAAAACGTTTATGAAAAACATAGTCTCTAAGAATTGCTTAAGGCAGCTAAAAATAAAAATATATTCATCTAAATAATTAAAAATATTTGAAAATACTACTAAATCTTGTTGCATTCCTCTTTAGGAAGTTACCTTTCAATGACCACTAATAGCTGTAACTTCCAAATGGCTGGTACCGATTGCTTCAACATTCACCAATTTCTTAAGACCTGGACTTTAAACTGATGTCCATTTCCCATTTTTCATTTTGAGCCCCATTTAGTAAGTCATAACTACCAGATTTCTTTCTGTGTTGGTATTCTATTGCAGGTACTGGGATATAACTTACTAAACTGTAGATAAACAGACTGTGGTAGGGGAGGAAAAGAAGCAGTACCCTTCTATTATGAGCCAAAATATCAATAATTCAAGCTGATTGGGAAACACTATTCAACAAGATACTTAATTTTTAAGAAAGTGGTGGGGATAGTAACAAACACTTCAGAATAATTTTAAATTTTACAAGAATCATCAACAAAACTTACAAATCCCTTTGAAATAATTAAATCTACATTTCTCCTTGTTTCATGTTAAAAACCTGTATGCTAGGAATCACACATCTGGAATCCAGCCAGAAAATTTACAAGCACTGCTAGTGACTCAGGCTGCTGTGCTGGGGTACTCTGCTGCTCCAAGTATGCACGAGAGTACTTTGTGCCATAAACCATGCTGCACTGTTTAATAATGTTTGTCAACACAACTCTAAGGGCTTTTTGATCTTAAAGCTATTCTGCTGTAAGCTCCCCCTTCAGAAATAATCATTCAGTGAAACTGAATGTCAATTAGACCACATCAATTAAAAAAAAAAAAGTTACGGAACAATCCACCATGCAAAATTTAACAATGTGAAATACAACTATCCTCTAAGGTATCTCCATATCCTACACATTCATAAACCTGCAGAGTTCAGACACACCACTGATACTGCAAGTTTTCCGGGGTTCCAGCACCATTCATCTGCAGCCCTGGACAGGGAGCATGGTCGAAGCTTCTCCCAGCTAGAGCATGCACATGTACACTTTCCCGGAAGAAATATGTTCCCATGCAGCACATGATAAATCTTTCTGCTCCTAAGTGCTCTTACAGTTTCCATAGTGAATGTCATTACATGAAGGCATTACAAAGGTTTACACATGAAAATGTATCTTTGTCATAATAACATTCTTCCAAATTACTTTTCCTCCCACTTGCTATAGTTCTTAGTTCTCAAAATATTGACAAAAACAGGACATGAGAGGGACATGAGATAACCAGAGAGTGCAAAATATTAAACCACCAAGCCATTTACAATTGTTTCTTTTCTTTCAACCTTTAACTCTTCCTTGCTACTGGGCAGCCTGAGATCAACTACACAGAGTAAAAAGCTCTTTAATTTATAGCCTAAGGGTCCATGTTTAAGAGGAAGGCACATGTAAAAAAATACAGTATCTTTTTTGGCCTATCTTGTTTTTTGAAATGTCATTAAAATGGAGATTTTGACTTTTTGTTTTGACTGTGAATACCAGAAAAAGGACAAACCTGGTTTCCCAGAATCTTCACCCGCAGACAGCACAGAAAAGGCTCCCTTATCTCATCTTACAACGACCACACTTTTATATCACAGGAAGTTTTCAAAGAGGAAGAGCAGAGGAGACTTATCTCCGTTCATGATTAGTTAAAATAATCCTAAATTACAGTTTTGTTTTACTATGAAGCAACTGAAAGAATCTAGCAATTAATTTGGATCTGCAGCACAGAAGGACTCACTTTCCCAGACCTGAGTGGCAGCCGTGATAGACTACCACTGCAAGGAGGACGACAACAGTTACGTATCAGACCATGTCACCACAGAGCTCCAAATGACAATCCTATGGTAAAGAGGCTGCTCCGGTTTTGTTTTTGTTTTTAAACAGAATGTTCTTGTGCACATCAACACACACAGTTTTGCACCAACACTGAGTAAAAATACAATTAATTCAATGTTCAGATGGACTTGAGAGTTTTAGAGCACAGTATTAGGCGCTATTTTTTTTATATCATTTGTGAGCCATAATAAACTTCCACCAAACGTATTTGCTCAGCTGGTTTAGTAGCAGCTCATAGTTCCTGTATGTACAAGACCTAACAGTTGTTCTTTCAGGTATCTTAAATAATGGCTGTAACTAAGTGATTGAGAAGACAATAACCATACTCCTCAACTGTGCAGAAATTGTGAACAGTTGTGCAAACTGCTTAACCATAGCCATGAAACAGCAACAATTTTTTTCCACACTGCCCTGTGTATTTTTCAGAAATCCTTACTAATTGGTTTTAACAATCCATTAATACTGCAGCTTTATTTCATGTGGTGTATTTCATGCATCTATATTGGAAATACAAACAGAACTTACACAGTCAAAGCTGGACAAAAAATTAAGCAAAAAATACAATTAACACAGATTTTTTAACTGGTCAGTAGCAAGTAACAGGAAGATGATGATTTCACTGTATAAGTCATTATATTATTACCTTTAAAAAGAAATCTAAGGGACTGTATGTTGCAAAGCAGGCTGAAAACAGTACTTTATAATCACATCACTGTAAATATAGATATATATATAAAAATATTCAAACACTGCTGTAAATGTAATTGGAAGCAATATTAAAAGTGAAGATGCAGTAAAGATGTAAGAATTCTGTGCATGTGACAGAAGTACAAAGAATTTCGCTCACAGGTATCCTTCAAAGGTTACACTGGTTTCACATGCTCCGTTTGGCAGATTTTTCAGTTATGAGCCAAGAACTGCTGATTACTTGCATCCCATTTGCCAAATACAAAAGCTTTATTAGTCATAACAGCACTGCTGTTACAAACAGACAGAAAGATATAAATAATAATAAAAAAGACAGGAAGGAAACAAAAAATGACAGACTTATCCCTTCTTCAGGGTTACTTGTCTGTGGGCAGTTAAGTATGACTTTGTGTGGCTTCATTCTTAATGCACACTACAAGTAAAATGCCTACAGTGTGGATCTGTGCTTTGATGTATTGTCTTGCAGGCAGAAGAATATTCATTTTAAGAAGCCGTTCATTGTGGCATTTATACAGAAGCGTTAAACTTTTATCTTACAGTTGTATATACACATTTCAAAAATTCTTCTTCAGTAGCAAATAAGGCTAATAGTATGATGAGAATATTTCTGCATACATCTTCCTCTTTCAAACACAGGAATCTTCTAAAACATTAGAAAACTTTTTGAATGATAAATACATGTAAAACAAACCCACTATAACCTATTTTTAATACTTTAAATACTGTCTTTAAAAATAATATTTTAAATACTTTTTAAAAAAAATAATTCTAATATTTAAAACACTGATTAAAAATGCTTCACTTCCTATTGAATTTCTATGCATTATTTGGTCTTTTATTCTAAGTACCGGCTTCATCTTAGGGTTTACAAGCCAAGCATTGCCCTCAACAATGCAGTCACAGTTCAGGCTCTTAAATCGGCTGGAGCTCCACATTCAGCGGGGGTAACATTCATCCTATTGTATTTTCTTTTTACTTACAGACAAAAGATACAATCGTTTTCCACAGTTCAAAATGAATGAAATGTGAAGCCAATCTAAGGACCTGCAGGAGGTTTTCTAAAATAGAAGGCATTATTCTTTGGGTCATAACTCCTGTTTTGAACATGAAACTAAAGACAAAGCTGCCAAATTTTGCTCTAGTTATATAAATGCGAGATGTACAAGTTACTGATGACAGATGAAGCCATATAATTGGTATCATTATAAAAATAATTACTTTCAAATATTCGTTGTTTAATGCAGTTTTGAGGCTACAGAGTTTTTTTCCCCGAAATCCAGCAGAAAACATTTCAATCTGTGTGCCATGATGCCTTTTACCAGCACATTTTCAGAAGCAGAGTATTTCATACTTAAAGAAACAGGTGATTGTTTCCTCAAGCTTCTGGTAATCAGTAACAATTCAAAGTAGAGGAGTGCAGTATCTTTCTACACAAAGTCTTATACACAGCATTAATCCAAAACATCCAGGAAATGTTCTGTCTTACAAATTTAACTAATACTACCCATGCGCATATACAATACTTTGAACATGTACTGGAAAGTTCTTCCACAGTAAGAACTGCCATCTATACATTTTCTTAATCCAGATTGATCTAATTACAATTTCTTTACAGTAAATGAGGAAAAGAAAGGCATTTTGTTGGAACACGCTTTATTCCAGTATTTACTGAATTACATCTCAAGGTATCATCTTGAAATGTGTAACTATTTCGCCACACTTCGCCATTTAGACGGCAGTTCTTTTCAATATAATTACCCATAAATGACTGTATAACCTAATGTATTTTGTTCAATCAGCTCCCGTAAGTGTTTCTATTGATAAAACATAATTAGTTTTATTAAATGTGACTTGTACACTGCTTCTGCCAAATAAGTATGTTTTAATGTCTCACTTTTTTTGTTTTTAAAAAAAAAAACAGATGGAAAATTTTAAGAATTAAGGAACAGCTTGAATGTCACTTAGACAAAAAACTATGCATGTATGACATTGTCACTTTTGTTACTTGTAGTGATTTTTTTAAGTATCTGAGTTACTTATCACCATAAAAACCTCATGCTAATGAAACAGAAAATGTGCTACGCTACAGCTAAAACAAAGTAACAAGATTTGATTCAAGTAGGCTCTTCCAATGTAGGAAATAAAGTGCCATTGTTCTACCTTCGAAATACAAGAGTGTTGAGAAATATAACTTAATGCCTGCTGTATTATCCCCACAACAGAATTAAAGTTGCATATACATCTTGATTTTCATATTGTATGCCAATCTCCACTGAATGGAATTTCTGAAACATCCTTACCTCACCAAGAAAGAAAGAGACACACTGTGTAAAGAAAGATTATGTCCATTTGCCTCCCGTAATTCCTCAACAAGATTAAATTAAGAAACTTCTTTGTCTTTATCATGACTAATACATCGGTATTTTCCCATGCAAAAAGGATGATGCAACTTTTCAACTCCTAGCACCTATCAAAGTCTACAAGAGAGATCATGTATATATTTTCTTTAAATCTTACCATTATAATCCTATTGGAGTGTAATTGCTGTGGCTAATATTCTTACCCTGTTATGAAAATGTTCAACATAAATGTGGCAGTGAGTTGTTAAGATAATACACGATCATGCTGTGAGAGGGTAATACCTATACAATAGTCCTTGCCAATACCATAAATCTCTTTATTAGACAACAACCTATTACAGGAGATCTACTTAACTGTTTCCCTACTTAGAGGGCCATTTGGTGTTATAATAACAAGCTGACTTTTCACATTAGCAAGGATTAGCCAGTATAAATAATAAATCGACACCAAGTTGCTGCTCTTTTAAATATGGTAAATCTTTCCTAGTGTTTAAAAAGAGTATTCAAACTAAAACCTAAGATCATGTTAGGCTGAACATATGTTTACGTAAGTTTAAAGTTCTGTTACTTTAAGCTAGGGAAAAAAAAAAAATCAACTCTCAAACAAATTTATGTGGCAGATTTATTACAGAAGAAGGTATTATGGAGAGCTGTTTCTGTTTTATGGAATGTGCATGCATACTGCTTTATTTCCTAACAGCATCATAGCAAATCATCTTTAAATTTACTGAAATATTTTAAAGTAAAATGACTGCAACCATTTTTCCAGAGCTAAATAGTGCAGAATTCATCTAAGCACCATATATTATGTTTCTTGCCCACCAAGCAAAACTGCATTACAAATAACTTTCTTCTCTGAAGTCTTAACTTTTTGAAGAATTGTACACTTTCACCATCCATATAACTATAATGCAGATTATAAAACCTGAAATACACTAGATAATTTCTTTCACTGTTCTAGACTACGAAAAAACACTATTTAAAATAATTATTTCTGATTCTTCAAGCTAGTTTTAAACTTACAATTTACAAATAAACTTAGTTTATGCTACTCCTTGCTCTTTGTTGTATTTTTCTAAAGCTTAAGACAGCAATCCTTACCATTTGCTTGCTTTAGTATTTGGATGAAACTCATTCCCCTTTTTTATAACAGAGAAAAAGCAAAATTAAAAGTTAACCTTGCATCTGCAACCACCTTGATTACAATTCATAACACTACTTGCATAAATAAAAAAAAGACTTACCTATTGCTTTTTGGCTAGCACACTAAACTGCGTAAGATGAAATGAAGACCTGAAAGTACTGTGCTGCCTCTCCCCTGTTGACACGTTTTTAGAATCAGAGAAGACAGTTTATGCAACAAAAATCTCCGTCCCACCATATACAGTACCAAAACTGCCTCCTGCATCTCGACGTGCAAGAATTGTTTCCGTCTTTTTAAACTTTCAATAAAAAGGCATGTTTTTGAAATACAAAAGTATTTCTAAAGTCAGCTTTTGCTTACTGACTTTTAAATTTTTGGCCCATTGTTATTTATTGCTACTGATAAACACCCTTTTAAAAGCTATCTTGCAGAGCCTTTCTGCTCTGCAGAACAGAAAAAGCACCGTGGAGTAAAATTGTGCTTAGTGGAAACAATTCAGCCCCGAATGCCTTGATTACTCTGATTATCTCATATACAAGCTCCCTCTACAGGTAATAAGGAGAATGAGCAGAAATACGTGAAAAATGTGGGCAACAACCAGCACTGGAACCCAAATAATCAGTCATTTCAAAGAAATTCCCTTAGAAATCCTTCTCCAATGTTCTCTGATATAAAGAGTTAACAAAGAAAAAAAACTTTTTTTTTTCCCCCAGCTCTGTGTCTCATCTGATCCCCTCAGAAAAGTTAATCATGCAGCTTTTAAGTCTTTCCTGTAACAAAATAGACATTTCTTTTTCGAAGTCACCTAAATGCTTTCAGGGCAGAAAAAACAAGAGAAGAAAATAAAACAAAACAAACAACCAAAGAAACAAAAAGAGAGGCAAGAAAATAGCTCTGGTTGCCCAGAATCAAACAGAAATGAAAGATCACCTCAAGAAAGAAAACAAATTCATCCTATCTGATGAATCTCCCTAACCCAAAACAAACAGTACCATCCCTCATTCTATTTACTACTGGGAGCTAAAACCTAGTGCCATTTTCAGATACAATTACAAATACACTTCACTAAGGTTTAAAAAGCAACTAAACCACCTTGTAAGTTATCTTGAAAATTAAAAAAGTCTCTATCAATTTATATCAAATCGTGAAGTAATAATGTAGTTTTCATTTAACTGGAGGCAAACTACTTTTCTCCCAACAGATATTATGAACGCTTGAAAATGTCGTAAGTTTGTTCACCATAACATACACTTTCCAGATAAAACTCCCTACAATGTAAATGGGAAAGAGCTTCAAAGATTGAAGCTATAAATATTAAGCAGATCAAAATTAAGTCTTCATCATAACTAACCTTTAGCACACACAAAAAAAAACCAACCCTGGGAAGACATTCAGACAGCATTAATTTCTTTTCTAACTTTGAAAGAAGTGTACTTGTGGCTTTGTTTCTCTTACAGAGTCAAAGCTCACTGTCTTTTTTGCAAGTAGTACCATTTGACTCATGAAGAATACTGAAAAAATAAATGCATGTGCACTGGACATGAAGTCACATATGCCCTGTGTGACTACGTTTCACTGGAAAAATAAACTAAAAAATTATTATAATCTCTCACGGTTTTAATGTGAGCCTTCTTTAAAAAAAAAAAAAAAAGTGGAAAACTACTCACAATATTCTAGTATGACTACAGCCATTAATTACACAGGACAAATATAGGACAAATTTGGGGCGTTCACTTCAGAATGATGAGACTGCTGAACACAGAGCTCTGCTGCTGGAATAACTTTTAACAGTTGCATCAACAAACAGTTATTATCAGACATTATTACATACCTTCTCAAATGAGAAAAAGAATGAGGAAGCAAAGCAGGAAAAAAAAACATTTTGAAGAGATGATGCTCTGCTCAAGCACTGGGTAAGATTATTGCCTCAAGGGCAAAAGGATTTCTTCTCACTTTCAAATTATGTCAGCCTACAAATCCCCTCCCTCTCCAAAAAAAATCCGAGCCTCAGTCCATTTTCCTGGCACAGCAGCTCAGCCAGGAATACACCTCAACTGCAACAACATCTCTCCTTTAAGCACCTCACAGTGATTTACACAAGAATTAGCCTCACCGATTGACAGTCTGAATTTAGGAAGTACCTATTAGACCGAAGTAAATCAAAGGAGGAATTTTTTCCACTGTTGAGGGTGACAGAACACCCGAACAGGCTGCCATGAGGGGTTGAGTCTCCCTCTGGAGACATTCACAATCCACCTGGACATGTTCCCGTGTGATCTGGTATAGGTGATCCTGCTCTGGCAGGGAGGTTGGACTAGATGATCTTTCGAGGTCCCTTCCAGCCCCTGACATTCTGTGATTCGTCATTCTGTGAATATTTAAACGACAAATTTACCAAAAAAAACAGCTCTGAATTGGTCTTCTGGAAAATTTCAACCTTGTTCAAACCAAAGATGCAATCATTATTCATTCTGTGAGAGCAAAGTTTTACAAATCGGTCACACTTCATGTAGAAAAAGTCTAAATTAATCTTAGAAGCATGAATAAAAGGATGCCTGGATCAGATGAAAGGAATTTTGCCTACCATCAACACAGGCATTGGGAATTTGCCGGATAGAGTCAAAAGCAGAACACAGGAATCTTTTCTTAAGGTATCACTTTATTTAGAAGCAATGCTGCATATTGTGAGGGAATTGTTTCTGCACACTCTTCACAGTGGTGTAGACTCCTGTGCCGTAAAAAATAACACGATACTGTAAGAGAATATATAGAAAGGTGAACTGAAGTCTCCCCTTCTGGGATATGCTCTCTCTCTCCACCACTGCACTAGTAATCTCAGAATGAGGCTCACTCTCTATTTACACCAGATCCCAGCAACCACAAAGCAAGTACGATAGTCAGAAACAAGGTCGGCCATCCCCTCCCCAGCTGCTAGGAACAATTTTTAACAGTAATCGGTGTTAGATTATTCTGTCATCTAGATTCAGAGCAATAATCGGTTTGAGGTGTCAACTGATAGGAAAATATCAAAAGCACACACAAAGGAAAGCAGCAGCCTATTCTAAATGAGAGATTCGGGATTTTATCACGTCCAGAGGCAACTGAATAAACCAGAGTAGTCTAATTTTTAAAGCACAGCTCTTCAGCAGTAAATTGTTTTGCTGCTACTTTGTTGGTGTTATCTATTTTTTCAACAGTTGCAGATTCAAATCTAACTGTACATTACACCTCTCCAGTAGCAGTGTACGTTGAGTGTGCAGCTGCTCCCTACACTGTCCCCATCACCAAGAGCAGCAAAGAAGCCAAAGAAATATGAAAATTTCCATCTTTAACAATCTTATTTACTGTAAAAGGTAGGAACACTGCTAACACCTAATCTGTGCATCAAGATAATCCCTAACTGAACAATTAACATACTAAACATGCTTTTATTTTTACGGTATTGGAATTCAAGATCCTAAATAGCAGTCATCACTCAGTTATCTCAGTCCAGCTTTTGTAGCTCGTTGTGGCCAAGTAACATACAATTAAAAGATAAACACAGTATAATAAACATTAATCAACGTCAAGTGAATCCTCATTAGACTTACTTAAATTGTTCCACTTTTCCCCCATATTATTTCTTGGGCAAAAGGTTGTATCTTTCTTGGATGGCAAACACATTGTAAGACACTGTTGAAGTGAAAAGACCACCACTTCAGACTTGCTTAGTACACCAATGGACAAATAGACATACTTAGACTCTGCCCTAGTTGTATGAGGAAATGGCATAAGATAGATTTCCTATGACAAAAGACCGCATTACATTAGAAGGAAAATAGTATTGCATCTACGTGAGAAACCTAAGGAGCTTCTGATTAGCTCTAACTAGATTTTCTCTGAAGACACTTTCACTATTGAAATACAGACACTGATACTTAATCTTTTTGTGTAAATGTTAGTGTTTATAGTGTGCTCCTAAAAGATTAAGATTAGGAAAGAAAAAAGAAACCAGTCACATAACCAAGACAGGCCCTATTTTTCTCAGCCCATGATCACTTGTCAAGCCATGATTAATGCTGTGCTCTGTAGAGGGAGACATTACATCTAGGCTAGAACAGACCTAAATTTTACCCTAAGGCAGAAGTCTGATTTAAACATCTCTATTCGATGTGACATTTGTCCTCTCTTTTCAACCAGTTTCCTCTGAAATTCCAGTAAACTGACTTTGTGACCTACAAATGGTCCATTGATTCTAACTTGTCGTGTTGCCTGTCCTTGTAGCAAAGTTAGTTTTGGTGACTGAATGAAGCAAGATGCTATGCATTCAAAAAAAATACAGAAGCAGAGTCCATTAAGGTGCTCTATTAAATGCTCGATTGGATAACAGCAACTAGAATTTACAGCTATAAGGATACCAGCTTACACAGAAGAACTGAAGATAAATATTGAGGTCAACACTAAAAATAATAAAAAAAACAAGTTCTTTATATTCAGAAGTAACAATGGCCTTCATATTCTAAGGTGATGAGCAGAGATTTTTTTTTTTTTTTTTGTATTACAGACAAGAACACGGGCATCGTCAGGGCCACCCTGAAAAGTAATTACATTTTATCTCTTGCCTTTCACTGTGAAATGTCTGCAAAGGTATTTACATTTGTCTGTTACAAGAACAACAAGCTAGACAGGAGAAAAAACTAGTTGTGATCACTTATCTCAAGTAAATACTATTTCTCCAGTGAATGGTATTATTCCATCCATTTTATAAAGTTATTGTTAGATCCTCTGATTTATCTGTAACTGCTATTGTAGGAATACAAATAAGACATTCTTGTATCTTATAAAGAAATAGCCAAATAGCAGATCTGGACATGTAGAATAGTCAATACACTTCTTAGTGAACATGAAAAACGGCAACATTTGATAATATTAAGCAATTTAGACAGTGCTGGCAAGTTCCTACTAGCCAAGGCAATCTTATTTCTGGTGCTTTTCAAGGTAAATTGATTTTTTTCCCCCCTTCTTTTAGCTGCTTTGATAATTGAACAAATTTATACAAGTGTGATGTGATTTTACTTAGCAGACAACACACAAAACATTCCCCAAACACAAAATACTGCACTCATAAAAACGAATTTTTGTTGTAATTAACCAAACTGTATTTAAGCTTGCTTTGTGCCAGGGTAACAATGAATAGCATTTTGCTGGAGACTGCACTCTACCTGCAGATGTTAAACACTGTGCTTGCTTCAGACTGCAATGATTTTTATTATTATGTCTTTCAAAATAATTTCCCTGAGTATCAAGCTAGAGTAAGTTGAAAATACCTTAAGAAAAATAAAAAATAAAGAAATTGTGACAAGCAGATTACATACTCTTCTAAAGCCCATAAAATATTCCTGTTTAATGTAACGACTTGGAGATGCTACAATTCCAAATTTTAAGACTTTCATTTTTTTCTTCAGAAATCAACCAATTTGGTTAGCTGTCAGTTTGTACCTAGAGAATCCTGTAAGACCTTACCATTCATTAAGTATCTCTAACTAAACTGCTTATACTAAGTGACATAACTTTCACAGCTTATGTGATAAAAATACATCTTGTACATTATAGCTTGAAAAAAATGTGAACTCCAAGAAAATTATCTACTAAAAAGGGCTTTAAGCCCATCATCTTTCATCTTTACACTGAAGAATGTTAAGAGTCATAACTCTTAAATAAAGACTGGAAGTATCTTCTAAACTAGGTAGGTATTTATATTCACATTAAATCACAAGTTACCAATACTCCAAGGGGGAGGGGGGGAGTCACCTATTGCTTTTGTTCTAAGATCTGTTTAAAACAAAATGTAACTACCTTTGAAAACTATTCAGTACTAAACATGATTAAGAGTATTGAGAATGGCCTTGAAATGGCTTTTTTTTTTGTTTTGGTTTTCCAGTTTTCTTGACATCAAATTACAATCTCGATGGTTTAAATCTTTTACTAGCTTCAAAATGAGGGTTTTTAAAAAATAAAAGACAGCTTTTAAACTTAAAAGCTGCACATAAATACTTAAAAAGGTGAATTTCTTGCAATTTCAAATCACTTTTGTGCATCACAAACATCAATTCTAAAAAAAGCTTCGAGAGTCTGTTTAACATGACATCTCCAAGTAACATGTCTGTTTCACAAGTCTGTGCTCTAAAGTATATTGCTTTATAACTGACTGCTCGTCTATCTATGCATGAATATGATTTCAATTATACACCAGACGAAGTTTAACTCTTCTACAGTTCACCAGGTAAAATCATTAATCGTTACTTCCAGTTGTTCTTCCAGTCATCCACAGATATTCCTCAGTAGAAGTGCAGAGGAGACACATTTCTTTATATAAAGTATCTCCAAATGGCTATTATTAGATTTTTCCTCCTCATTAGCAGACATGGTACTATCCCCAGCAAGAGCAATACTAGAAATTAACTGTACTTTCTTACATCTATGTCAGCATCTTAGGTGGACACCAGAAGAGCACGGGCTAGGAAATACATAAACTTTTTAGACCAAATTTCAATAAAAAGGATATTATTATATTTCTACCCACTCTAAACATTAAACAATTACAGATATTAATATGGATTTATGTTACACTATATAGAAATGCATTTCAAATATAGTTTTGCAAATGTATTGCAAATATAGCTTTGATAAATATTTTGCCTAACTAGAGACTTCTCTTTCCAACCATGGACCTTTCTAACTATGGACCTTTCTAAAAAGCTATCACTCAAGACTAGTATTTTTTTCATCATATCTATTTCCATTTTAAAAACATGTATTAATCAAAATACATTTGAATTTTCAGAAATAAAAATAATTATATTATTACACACTTCAACCACAAAGACTACAAAACACTTAAGATTAAATGACCTGGTTTATTTAAATTTTAGTAAGGTGTTTCATTACTAGATACTAGAATTCCTGACTTTACACATTAAAAGCAGTAAGATACAAATAAAACACTGGGAAAGCTGGTGAAGTGATCAAATAAGAACTAACTAAGCAAACTTGGGAGTTTTTTTAAATCTCTCCTCTTGCTCATTTGAAGAATGGAAACACCCAGAAGCCTGGTGTTAATGTCTTTGCTGATTGTGAAAATTGCAGCAATAAAAACTCCAACTGCTTGTCTTAAATTAAGACTTGCAAGACTACATGTGAGATCTGTATCTTTACACTAGTTTTTATAACATTTGGAAGTTTGGTTGCCTGCTTTGATGTTGGTCTATTAATGAACAAGGGAGCCAAGAGCCAGAAAAAAAATGTTTACTGGAAATTCTCAAGTCAAAACCTGAAGTAATTGGTTTGTTCTACCCCACATGATTCAATATCCTGATTCCTCCAACTACCAGCTCCCTGAGCTAGATGAACGTCTACGCTTTTTGCTGTTGCCAACACACAGTAACCCACGGTGATTGAAAATGGCAGCTGAAATGCTGCTGCAGCACATTAATTTTTCTCTAAGTGGTCCAATTTTGTCAGCTGAATACTGAAAATCTTCTTTCCACATTTTTTTTACCTTCAGAGATCTGTCGAATTTGGAGTTGCCATCATATAAACTGAAGCACAACATTCTCAAGACAATTTTTAGATTATCCTTAATAGCCGAAAAGATAATGCGCTTTCTTTGTAGCACTCGGCATTCAAAGCAGACTAGTTAACAGTAACTTAAGTGTGATAATGGCTATTACCTCAATATGTTCCTCTTATACCACCAAAAGGTACTACTTCAGACAGCTGAAGACATTAGGTAAATACACTGATGAAAACTACCTAAAAGTAATGACACACAATTTTAGGATCACTGAACTCATCTATTTACAAAATGCCCATATGATCTTGTCCATTTAAGAGTAACAAAAATCGATTTTAATTGTTTAATTAACTGCAGGGGTTTTCACCAAGGCATACCATATATACTCAGTTCCTTCATTAAATGAAAGGAAACTGAAGCATGAGTAAAGACATCCTAGACGAAAGGCACATAACTCTCACAGCTTAAAAAGAGACACACACCCCCCCATCAAATAGAGAACCAGAAGGGCCAAAAACAAACAAACAAAACAAAAACAAACCACCGCCATAACAAAAAGAGACCAAATGCTACATACAAAGCACTGAAATCAACGGTTTTTAAAAACACAACCCCCACATTTTAGTATTTGTACCTTTCAAGCAAAAAGGCTTGGAGGGAAGGCAAAAAAGCAACCATAGGAAGTTGTTTGATTTTGGTGGGGGTTTTTTGAGTTTTGTTTGTGGTTTTTGGTTGGGTTTTTTTTCTTTCCCGGAGATATAAGCTAGAATAGAGTCCACAATGAACATCTGGTCCCTGGAAAACATCCCAACCTACTGACAGATAACTAGATGATGCTTATCTTTTGGGTTGCTAGATTATTATTATCTTTGCAGATCAGTATTAATAAAGAAGGCCATACCCCCTTCCAGACTCAAGAAAATAGTAACAAAAGAATAAAAAACTGCAAATATGCAGTCATGTAAAACAACTTACAATGCAGTAAATGTTCTATGCAGCCATCAAAACAGGACTCCTGCAATATTTGGTTTCAAAGTATTTATTATAGGGTAATACTAACCGCAAATAAAGTTATCTTAGTAAACACACTATCTCTGATTAAATGAGATTACAAGAATTACTCATTTTCACTTTTTGTACAAGAAAAAGGAAACTCAAGCATATGACCGGTGGTGATCAAAACTTCTTTCAAAACTCTCTATAAAAATACCTATTATTCCAGCCTACCCACTCATTAAGGGGGAAAGCACATTTCTTTCAAAGGTCTGGAATCGAGACGTCTTTTATTACAAGATTTGGTTTGTTTTCCGAAGTAATTAGCAGGTCTTCCCCATTTAGTGTCCGCACTCAGTAACATGTAGGCCATACCTAGAGCCTAAGCGCGGCAGAAAAGGCTTTCGAAAGCCTCCAACAGTGAGGAGACATGAGAAACCACGCAACAGTGCCTGTCATAAAAGGTCACTTTTTTTTTCTTAGAAACAAACCATTAATCAATAGGGTGTAATTGTCCGAACGCTCGCAAGGGCTCTGCAGCGAAGGAGCCTTGTTTTTCACTCGGATAATTGCAGAGCAGCAGAAGTTCAGAAACATAACCCAAATCCACCTCCCCATTTTACCCCTTTACAATTCCCATTGCCCTTTGGGCCTCTGCTTGGAAGCAAATGGAAGACAAGCTGAAGTTTTCTCAATTGAGCCGGAGCTAAGAAACCTTTGATATGCTAATACCCTTCCTTCAAACGGTAAGAATTCACACTTGCATTAATTCAAACAATTTCTGCAGAATGATGCGAAATGGCACCTCTTTTCGTGGCAATCAACAAAAGGAGGGAACCGGAGCGTCTGAGGAAACTAAACAGCAGAACATTTGTTCTGCAGGACTCCTTCCGTCGCGCACAGGGGCATTTCTATGCAAAGAAAAACACACCTGAGCGCCATCAGATCTCTTTACTTTTCGACAAACCACGTTCAAACCCCAGCAGGGCTAGTGCAGACTAACAACAAGATGTTATTTTTAGAGCCAGACAGCAACGGTGCCTCATGGCACACTCTGTTTTCTGTCTCCAGATGGCCCCAGATTTCTACATGTGGAAATAAATAGAAATAATTAGAAATTAAAAAAAAAAAAAAAAGTTGTTCCCCGTCCACAGCCTGGGTAATTTATTCCTCTTTCCAATGCCACCCCCCCCCCCCCCACACACACACACGGCTGGTGGACGGACGCCCGGTTGAGTTACAAAAATAAACTCGCAACAGGTAATTATTTACTGAACGGATGCAACTTTCCCCGCTGCGCGATGCTCGTCGGGGAGCGCAAAGCCACGGCCAGGCCTGCTCCGCGGGCAGAACCCCGGCCCCTCAGCCCCCTGCGGCGGGGCGGCCAGCCGGTGGCGGCCGGGAGCTGCGGGGTCCTGCCACAGGCCCCTCCGCAGGACCGAGAGATATGGAACCCGGCCCGGCGCGGGAGGAATGCGGCGGTGCGGGTCAGCAGCGCGGCCGCGCCTCCCGCGCCCAAGTGCCGCGGCCTCACTAAGGGGCACGTTTCTCCTCCTTCGGCGGCAGGGGCCGGCAGGCGGGGGTGGTGGCCCCCGCGGGAGTGCGGGAGGGGGTGGGGGGGAAGGGAGGGGTGAGTGCAGCGGCCTTGGGCAGCAGCAGCAGGCGAGGTAGCCCCTAAAGTAAAGCGTTTCCCCGCCAGCGGCTCGGTGGGGACGGCTAGAAGTAGGGAGCAGGCGCGGGAAGAGACCAGCGGCGATGCAGCAGCGCAGGGCTCCTCTTACCTCTGTCTCGGAGCCGAAGGCGGGCCGGGATCTCTTGGCCCGACTGGACCAGCAAGCCGGGTCACCCCTCCAAGCGCAAGGCTGCGGGAGAGGGCGGCGGAATTAGTCCCGGAGCGACGACAGCGAAGCGGGCGAGCGCCTGGCTCGGGCGGGGAGCGTGAGGCAGCTGGCTCTGCGGCTCGGCGGGCTGGGGCAACGCAGACCAGAAGGATGCTTCTCCTCCAAGCAGCCAGCCGGGAGGCTTCTCTGGGGCTAAGTCAACATTTTCCTGCAGTTTCCGACACTCCGCTCCGCACGAAACGTACGATACAGCCAGGCTCACTCACGCACCAAAAAAAAAAAAAAAAAAAAAGGGGGGGGTCCGCGCAATTAAAAAAAGAAAAAAAAAAAAGAGGAGACGGTGGGAGCAGCGCGCAGTGTGTGTGCCCAGGCTCTGGAGTCCTTTCTGTGCAGTGATCAGGAAGCGATGCCAGCAGCAGGAGTCGCGGGGAACAACTCGAAAATGTTACAATGGGCCCCCCCTCATCTGTGTCTCTGTCGCTCGCACCGACCGGATTTACATCTCCCGGGATGACATTCTGGCCTCTGGCGGGGTGCGGGTCCGGCCCCTCCTCGGATTTTCTCCTTTTCTTCCCAGTGATGCTGCCCCGCCAGCGAATGGTGACCGGGCGCCGGGCGCTGAGCTAGTAACGCGCGCAGCAATGGCAAAAACGCAATACATACACACCAGGAAAAAAAAAAAAAAAAATCCCAATGAATCGTATCGCAGTCTCCTTTTTGCTCATGCACCTCTCCGTGTGTGACTGGGGACTGCGAAGTCCTGACACAGACTCTCCGCTGGCTCTGAACTGGAGTCACCTCCAGCCTCCTCCCTCTACAATCTCCACCCCCTCTCCCTCCGCTCCCCACCCCTGAGCTCAGCTAATCATATAAACATATTATCACGTAAAGCAGCACCAGTGAAGGACGAAAATCTCTCCCTTCCTGCCTTTTGCCTCTGCCCTCCTCGTCCCCGTTTTCTTCCAGCTGGGGTTGGGGGGTGAAGGCTAACAATAAATGCCTGGCCGCTCGGCATCGAAGGCCGGGCAGATCGGCTATGCGCCAGCGCTGCCCTCTCTCAACCTATCGTGGCGGTTGCCGTGGGGCGCGCATCGCCGCGGAGCCTCCGCCCGCCTTCGCGGAGCCGCTGCTTGCCCCTGCCCGGAGCCTCGGGCCCCGGCGCTCCCCGGGCCCGGAGCCTCGGGCCTGCCGCCGCCCCCTCTCCCTTTCTTTGGCGGCTGCTGGCGCGCTGGAGGCCGGCAGGCGTCTCCGCGGCACTTTTCTCCTTAGCCGTTCCCGGGAGCGCAACGCGACCGCGCACCTAAACTGCGCGCCGGGCCCCGCTCAGGTGCTGCGCGGAGCGGGGCTGCCCGCGGCGGGCCAACTCACTGCACCAGCGTATGCGTTCTCCTGTCCTCCTCGTCTTCGCTCAAAAATAATTGACTGGGCTCGGCAACTAGAGAGCCAAAACAGGCGAGGGGCGGGAGAAAGGGGGAGCTCGGCTCCCCGACGCTTTCACGGCTCTTTGGGCCCCTTCCCCTCATGTCCTCGCAGTGAGCTTGCCCTGCTCGAGCGCGGTGCCTTGCGCCGCTCCGCCCGCACCAGCCGTCAAGGACGACGCTCAGAAGCATAGGGATGCGTTAGGGAAAACATGTCAGGACAGGGTAAACAGCACTTGGAAGCGGTTGAAAGGAGACTTAAGTTGACTCATTCCCGTGCTCAGATACAAAACGCAGTCCAATAGCGCTATTGCATTCTTTCAAAAAATCTGCTCTTGACAGCCTGGGTTCGAGGCTGTTGGGCAGGTTTTCTTGTGCTGTTTTGTTTGGGTTTTTCGGTTTGTTTGTTTGTTTTGTGGGGTTTTTTGTGGGTTTTTTTTTTTTGTGTGTGTGTGTGTCTTCCCCGTATTGATGCAAAATAGTGAGGAACCGCTCTGACCTTTCAGGATGTGCAGTAAGAACAACGTACAGCCCTTCAGGTGAGGGAGAAGTGGCTGGGCATCGGCTAGGGCTCGTTTCTAAGAGGAGCGCAGCGTGGCCAGGCCGCGGGGGCCTGTGGGGAGCGTTCCATACCCGCTTCGCGCCCGGCGGGGTCTGCTCGCAACTAGCGCAGGGCTGCAGGGGTCACGGTGGGGGTTCAGACACAAAGCAAAGCAGCTCAGATAAAAAACCCTTCTCGTTTGTGATATTTTTTAGCCATGCCCTTTTAGTCATGTCTTTTTTAGCTGCAGCACCGAAATGAAATCCTCTGAACTGACTGCCCACACGCACAAGACAGGACCACTCAGGGCTTGATCAACTTTTAGGCCCCAAAGCATATTGACAATTTAGTTTAACACACCCACACCACAGGTGGAAATCAGGATCATTATCATTGTTAATGATCCTGATTGCCATTGTTAATGGTAATTATTTATTTTTAACTTAATTATTTTGCATAACTGGGCAATTAGTATTCCTATTTGGAACAGGAATGAGTAAGGTGTATTTAGAGAAACATTAAATGTTTAAAAGGCAACTGGATCTTTAAGACTTTGCAACAGGAGGTAGCAAGAACGGTAGAGTTGGTCCAGGGCTCTTCAAAACCACATTAAACTTTCAACAGTGCTAGCAATAATTCCAGGGATTAGAATCTAAAAAAATCACTGAATTATGGGCATGCCATATCCATGTTGATCTTCCTCAACTCCCTGTAGCTGTCGAGGGGACAGGGAAATGGAAGAGCAGTCCCAGGCTTTTAGGACCAAAGGACAGTAGTGCCGAAGTGAGCTGCATATATTCCTGAGGCCAGTTTCAACTGAGCTAAATCTGCAAACTGCCTCAAAACCAAAGTCATCGTGCGAAGACAGGAGATCATGTGACTATACCATAGCATTGTATCTGCTATGGTATAGTCACATAGTAGTTAAACCTGTAGTTAAAACTACAGGTTACTGTGAGAGCGAAATGTAGCAAAAGAGAAAGTTCTTTTTTTTCCCCTCCATTTTTAAAATAGTTTTGTATATCCTTAATAAAGCCACTTGCCTTTTCTCGATGAAAACATCCTTTAAAATATCTGTGTAAACCTGGCTATAACCTCTTATGCATTTTGAGTGCCACTAAATCATACAAGCATTTTAATGCAGGTTAGTAGAAATTAAACTTCTCATTGAAAGGGCTGGATGCATCTGGATGCTTTAAAACAAGCTTACAGAAATATAAATGTATATATATTGATATGCTATCATTTTACCAGAGTTTTGAAACATGTCAGTAACAAATCCTGCTTTTTTTTTTTTCTTTTTTTTTTCTAATAGATGTAATTACAGGTAAGCAGTGATGAATGTATCAGGCCTTTGCTTAGCTGATGAGAGCATGATTTAGCCAGAAAACAGAGAGTACAAGAATTACGTGGGGTTGGTGGTTTTCCTTTGAGAGGACATGTGAGAGAGGAATTCCTCTATTTGGAGCAAAAAGTCTGTTGTTTTCTGTAAAATATTTTCACCCACAAAAGACTGGAAAAAACTGCAGAACCAGGCCTTACATTAATATTTGTTGAAGTCAAAGTGAATTCAACTATGTGGATTCAACTGCAGAACTGAAGTTTATTTTCTTGCTTTTCAGCAAAAACTTCTGGAATCATGTTTCTTTCTACATGCAGAAATGGACTTTTACAAGTCTAAGTTTTACAACTCTAAGTCATAAAAGTGAGTTTTAAGCAATTGGTAAAAATGCAGACAGAGACCTTTCAGCATTCATTTCAAATACGCATGCTTCCATTAATTCTCATTAAATCTGGATTAAGAATACCTGACAGAGGTGTATATTGGTTTGGCAAAGTAAAATATTATTATTCAAGCGACTAATTTTATTCACATGAATCAGCATCTGTTTCTTTGAAACAGGAAAACTGTGTACACATATATCCATGGCATACTTGAATCTGATCCTTTATTTTTTAATCAGCCACAATTATTGCCAGATTTTAATATTAATGTATGAGAAGGAATTATAACAAATCAAGTTTCTTTATATCATTAAAACTGCCTACTATTTGCTTTTTGGCATATCCCTGTAAAATATGGATCTCATTTGATACAGACTCCATGAGTAAGTACTGACAAGTAGATTTTCATTAAAATCTTGCTTTGTTGCAACAGTGCAAAATATGCACCTTGAAAACACTACAAGAAATGTTACAATCTCAGCAAAATCATTTGATAGTATTTTACTTGCCCTCTTTCCCAATGCTAAATTTTGTGACGTTTCATGTTAAGTCAGTTGTTATGTGTGTATTGCTCTTTAATTTCTTGGTGAAACTGCTGGATCATGTCCTTGAAAAACTAAAAGCAAATTCACAGTAATTCTTGAAATAAACACAGGAACTGTGTATCAGTTAAGCAGTTATAGGCACTTCATGTAGGACAGTAACAACTGGGAAAGATTTAACTGTCACCTAGGTACTTGAAGGAGATGCATATGAGAAAGATGATTTAACTTACGGTAAAAAGACAAATTATGATGTCTGTAATATGATCTTGTAGACTCCACTGGAGATTTTTTTTTGCCATAGAACTGCATCTTACATCTGCCTATTCTTAAAACAGTTAATTTAAAATATTTTAATATCTTGCTAAATAATATTTCGTATTGGCCTAAGTGTCAGTTCCCCCCCCTCCCCCGCCATGAGAAATGGTTTATACAGGCTTTATGCAACCTGGGTTTTTTATTACTGGAGCTTTATGCTTGAACTTTAAATACTAGCAACTGACATTTCCTCCTATCTGTATGACTTGTGTGAATGATGTATCAACGAACTTACAGTTAGATATAATGTTAGCACAGACTGACAGAAGAGGTTTTATACATGTATTCCAGTAGCATCAGCTGCAACTTGTGTAATATAAAGATATGGTTTAATTGCTATAATGTAAACACACGGATTTTTTTTTCCATGGTACATGGAAAAGTAAACTATTACATGATTTTACCATTTCAACACAGAACTGAAAAGGCTGAAACTTTGCTTGTTTTATTAAGTAAAATTCCCAATTAATTTTGCAGACAAATTTATATAAATAAAGTGTACATTATACAACCCATAAGAGGACATATCTAATGTATTGTCTTAAAAGTTTGGAAATTTATCTGGACAATTACCAATCTTTTAAACTAAGTAATTGATTTTAGTGTCACTTGGGGAAAAAAAATGAAACTCATCAATAAAACAAAAGAATTCTGCAGCTGTTCCTAACAAATAAATGTAATAGGAATTTGCATTTTACATAGTTTACATCAGTAATCAGTTTTAATGACTCATAATCTATACCATTATTTAAGAAATGACAAAATCATTGACTGACTTACACTTGCTAATTGTTTTAAAAAATAAATTCTACACATGACTAAGGAAACACCCATTTCCATTTGCTTTATGTTAAATCAACATCTAGCTGCTCATGGTGATTTCATTCAAAGAAAACAGAAGGAACACATTAGCTGTGTGGTTAAAGAGATTGATGGGCTTCAAACATTTTAACCATGGATTTTTTTCCCAAACTGTAGAAACTCATGGTTTTAATTTAAATAGCTTCAAGAAAATGAAGATAATTTTATTCAACAAAGCTGTTGTTTCTTGTTTCTTAGACAGAAATTAATTTAATTTTGCTTAATTAAGTAATATTAGAAACAACCTTGTTCAGAGCAATTGCAGCTAAGAAACAAAAGCATGTGTATGCTATGTTAACTGGGTATTCTAAAACAGAATTTGTATCACATTAATAAAATACAAGAGATCAATGTGATTTTTACCAATAAATTTAGATGCAGGTTTTTTTCTTTATGCTAAGATGTTGCATTTGCCTCTCTACTCTGAAAAGCAAATCTGGGGGAGCGGTGGACCTCAGTGTTGTTGTAGGAGTACATTCCTTACTTTGGCCTTTGGGTAAGAGTTGGTGGATGAAAGTTTACAGTTTACTGCTGCAGGTATTTGTGAAGGCTGAAGTGTTCTCAAGATTGAGCTGTTAGGAGCCATGTAGCAGAACACGTTTCGAAAGAGAGGAGTACAATTCCCTGTTTTCATATGAAAAGCTCAGCACAGTAACTGAAACGATCATATCAGGAAAGGAACTGCGGTGCTGAGCTTTTGGGGAAAGAGATAGGTCATGAGATCCCAATTCTCAAAATAGTTTTGCATGTTTCTAGATTCCCTTTTCTCCCACTGCTACGTCTGCATAGGCATTGCTTCTGCATTTGAACAGCAAATAATGCTTTTTAAAGAAAGAAGCTAAGAGAATACTAAGAAATTAAATAGATTTTTCTATTTAAAAATAAATGTAATTCTGCCTAACAGGGAGCTCTTTCTCCCTTTTATACAACTATATTAACCAATTTGCTATGACTGCTAAATTTCTGTATCTCTTCCACTCAGTGATTTGCAGACAGAAGTACACCATACCTCAGAGTAGCATATGTGGAGGTCACTGCATATTCTCACCACCCTCTTGTTACCCTACTGCTTGATATAACAGAATGGGAAGATTTGAAACCAAATGGAAGGACTGGATAAAAATGATAAACTTCTGTACTTCTTATGATTTGCTTTATCAAACTCCAATTGCAGATCTAGAACTTACATTCATTACAGAGTGCTTTTAACTGGGTCTCTGGCCACTGCTCTGTTGCTTGTGTGTCACAAAATGAAAGGTGATGCAAAAAAGATGAACAAAGAATGGAGAATTCAAACACGAACCATTGTATTTGGAAGTATGAATCCACAAAGGCTTTTCTTTTTTTTTTACCCAAGTATCTCATACAATCATCCTAGACAGCATTGAAATCCATCTCAATGGCATAGGCCGGTATTTGAAGATAGATTTCTCTGCATAGCTCTACATACCCATAAAGATTTAGATGCCTGCATTGGGGATAAGGCTAAACTCACTTTCTTGAGAAGTTATGGGATAAAATACATAAAATTCTTGGACTGTCGACCAGAACTCGGCCCCTCCCCATTCCATCTGGTTGCCCAAGTCATTAAGCTGCACAGTCCTGTGTCTTCTGGTTCTCTCACTTTGTAGCCCTCTGAATCCTGAATAATTTTCTGCCTGGTGTGCGACCAACAAAAGAAATGGAGAATATCTCCATCTACAATCAGGCTATGGGTTAGAGAACTCTTTAGCTGAGGAGAAATATGCATTCGAATCTGTTGAGGCAGCAAAGAGATACGATCCTGGTTCATACACTTTGGACAAGTCTCTAACTGTTGGTTGTAGAATAACACTTAAAAAGAAAATGGTGATTACTGCTGGGTTTAGTGACCACCTAACTGTGTTGGTGGGTGTCAGGTGCTCTTAGAGTATGACTGTCACCTTTAACTGCTCAGGTTTGTTTTACAGACGCCTTAGCAAAAGAGTAGGTGCAGAATCCTTAGTCTGGTGTGTCTTGACTGAAACATGATAATCATTCCAGATATAAGTAAATTTAACAGAAAAAAATGAAAGTGCCTATCAAACATCCTCCCCAGGTAGGCAGCATTGAAGCAGAGGGGGTTTTAAACTTAAGGACTTAAATTCTGTACACGTTTCTCTTTAGGAGTCTAGTTGTTGGAATTCTGTGCAATACCTATGTGAAAATCTGGTCCATAGTCACAATAATCAACTTGAGAGATATGGTAATAGGTTATGAAGAGGAAAGAACAGGGTACTCACGATCAATCATGAACAGAAAAGAACCTCCTACTGAGACTTCCTCACCTCATGATTGCAACTTTAGAATTCCCTTATTGAAAGGCGGGGCATGAGAACCACAGTTGCTTCCAAACTTGCATATTTCAGTTCCCATTTACTGTTTTCCCAGTGTGGCACTGGGTGCTACTCTGTAAGAACAACTGGGGTTTTTATTTTCTTTTTTGATTTAGAATTTTCAACTGGTAACTTTAATCAAGATGATGTATTAAGTTGTGCTTTACATACAGTTCATATGGTTCTGCTTCTTGGTTCCCATGCCACTCTGGAAGTGCTCATAACCTCAATTGACTGGTTAGACTCACTTTGATTTTTTTTTTTCCCAGTTTAAACCAAAGAGTTTGTCCCTTACATTTCTTTTATAAGAATGTATCTTTTCTTGGTACTGATTGCCATTGAAATGCTGACAGTTACGTGATTGGCTCCCTCTGGAGTGGATATCAGAGATGTATCATGGATCACTGGTCAGAGAGCCAAGAAACAGCAGCAAATTCAGTCTGTCTTTCCCCCCCTCCCCATCAACTTGGTACATCAGTACTGCTTTGCAGTCTAGTTCAGCTGGCATGAGCAGAGCATGGAGAGGAAGACCCAGATATGTTTCCAGGTTTACATCTTCTAGTTTACATTTTATCATGCTTGTGTTATATTGCCCAGTGTAACTCTGGCAGCTGTTAAGAACAGTCATCTTCCTTCTTTGGAACTGTCTATAAAAACCTCTGTTTCAGTAATGATTTGTTATACATTACTAACACCTGCAGCACATGGGAATTAATATCACTAAAGTATAGGGATCAAAGATATTGCACCTTTTTTTCTTTAATTAAACGATCATTTACTTTTGACAGACCTCGATGTTTTTGACAAATAGTATTTGAATCTGATTGAAAGCATGGTTACGCCTTTCTAAAAACACTGCAGTCAAAGAATGATGTTACTACCATGCTCCTGTTGTGAGGAACATCATTGACTGCTTAGTAGTACTGCTAGTTATAAATATTGAAATATATTCAATAATTAATTAGGATGCTGTTCTTCACCTCACTATTCACACTGGCTGTTTGTTGAATAATCAGCACCAAAATATTATATTTTCATATTATATCTGGTAAATCATAGTACTGCTTTTAATATATCATTAAGAAAACACACTTAAGCTTTTATTGCATGTTTGGAAAGCAAAGTGATAACTCTGTGTGCATTTACACAGAAATGAAAGACTTTTCTGCATATGCAACCACTGAATCTTACTGTAGAATAAACCACAGATTTTCATTGCAGTATTTAGGTGCCCAGTTTTGTCTTTCTATTTTCTCCTCCCATTGCCTTTCTATATGGCTACATCGGTTTAATTTGCTTTCTTTAAAATTTTGGTTGATAGTAAAATTAATGTGCAAATTCCCTATCAGTTGTATATATTAATATAATTTTCTCTCAAATACAGCTCATTGAAATTAGCACTGGTAAAAGGTGAGATACATATTCATACAGTTATTTACATAAATCCCATTCAGCTTTATGCACCCCAAGCTTTAATGCAAAGTATCTACTACCGCAGGTAATTTTAGCACCAGCAAAACAGCACATCAATGACATCTGACTTCCAAAAGATTGGTTGTCTTTTAATAAATAGATTATTTGAAGGAGGAAAATTCTGTATAAAATTACAGGTTCGACACTGTAATTTTTATGAATAAAGATTTAATTTAATATTCTGCACATTTTAACTTTGCCACTAGTTTTGAGCTGCCAAGGAATTTATTGGTCAAAATTTATCACCTTACAATCTGTTATCATAGTAAACCTTACAAATTAGATCTTTTATTACAGTGCTGAAGTTGGCAGGCCACCTCTGTTCTGCCTTGCAACTGAATTCAACTACATTTTCAAAAAGATTAGTATGTATTTGGTAATGCATTTGTTTCCTTTGGGGAAACTAATGTCTTTACGGCTTGAAGTTGAAAACAGTGATGTATTTCTTGAGCAAATCACACACAGTTGGTTCTTTTCAAATTATATAAAATGTGCATTATGCCTAATTCATTATACAGTATAAGACAGTGTATTAATCTGTTAGCAAACTAAACTTTTCAGTAAGAACTGTAGTATGAAGCGACTTATAAGACAGTTCATACGCTAGACCACAAACTAAGTTTTACAAAATAAGTGTATACTGGAAATGGATCTATGCAGCACAGCATTTTCATAAGTTCTAGTGACAAAGATATCTTTTAACTCAGTTGCAATAAGCGTTATTGACCTGGAGATTATTTATTTGGATTATAGAATATTAACTATGAGAAAAGTCATTAGGTCATTATCTGTTTATGGAGTTAAGGCTTCATCTATTGTTGTGAAAGACATTTGCTACTAAAAATATAAATTGAAATCTACTATGCGCAGGTGCAGATTCTACTTTGCAATGCAGCTCTGTTTGTGGAAGTGGTATTTTCCCTGGTAAACAGAGGAGCTGCAAGGTTATGAGACAGACAATGGCACATATCTCTGAAAAATATGCTTTACTGTATAGACTTGCAATTTTTGTATTTCCCTTAGCATCATGCAGCAACACACTGTGACTTAGAGCGGCCTCTATTTTTCACAATTTTCCAGTTAATGTAAGTAATGTTTAAATACTCTGAAGTTAGATTATTAACTTCTACAAAATAGAAACAGATGTGTGTTGTAGTATGCCATTAAATTTATGATTTACATAGTATTCTTGAATACAGCTGAGCAGAGGCCAATGATTCTAATTTGCTCTAGATTTACAATAACCTGATCTGGTTTTTGTAAGTACTGAAACACTTTAAACAAAATTAGAAAGCCGTTGTGCTTTGTGTGATTAAAGATGCAATTCCCTTTGGGGTAATGAGAAGAGTTAGAACATGTTTCATTCTTTAGGGATGTTTCTATTATAAACAGGAGTACCATATATTATGTATTTTTGTTACTATATCCTTGTTTTTAATTATAAAATAAACTGATTAAGTTGTAGTGGAGTTACGCTGAAACAATGCCAAAATCTAGCTAAAGAATACATATACAGAGGTTCTTTAAAATCCTTAAAATTCTTCCAAGGGTCTTAAAATCTTTTTAGAAAAATACTAGTTCCATCTAGCTTTGAGAGACCAAAACATCTCTCTGATTTAAAATTACACAGTCTACAAGTTTATGTTAAAGTCTAGCATATTTCTCAGCTTATTAAACTACGTTAATGCAGAAAAATTTACAGGACAAAGGTTCAGTGCTTTCATAGCAACTTACATCTGGAGATACAGATTTGCTGTATCTAATGGCTGAATGACAAATGGAATGAGTATTCTAAGTTAAAACGTGGTGTATCTTTGGGGAGAGATCAAGTTGTGTTGTTGCTTCACTAAGTACTCATTTTTTTAAATGGGGCAAAATGAGATTAGATGTGTCGATATAAGGAAGTGAGAGGAGTACCCTGTGCATGAATATTTTGGGGCCCAGTTGAAAGATTTGAAAAATCTAAAGTTACACCTATAAAGATGTATAGATTCAGAGTTAGCTAGAAATCAGGTATGTCCGATTTCTAATCTATGACTCTGAAAAAGATTTCTTTTGTGGCCAAAAAATGCACATAATTTAGCACAGCGATTATTTTTTCACATGGAAAGGTGATGTAGCAACAGTCCACGCATCTGGTTTCATAGGGACTTTTTATAGTAATTAAGGCTACTTCAACTATTTTTTGCATAAATCCTCCCCAAGAAATCAAATAGATTTTATGAACATAGACGTACTGAACCAGGCCTTTAATCTACGTAGCACCCAGAATATCATATGAGTTCGTGTATTATGCCATTATTTTGTTATTTTACATAATGCATTGAAGATAATATATGCTCTATATTACATATTCTTATTTAATCATACTACAATATACGTATTTGTATTTATCTTTACCTCTGATGAAATGTTTAATATTATTAATCCTTTCATTTTAATGATATATAATTAACTATCATTAAAACAGGAGCATTAGCTTTTAATAAAAATTTAATCATACATGTATTCAAGCACAGGATCAAAATGCTACACACGGATCGGAAGTCTTAAAAGCGATTGAATGCATTCATTTGGTCACTCACTCTTCCAGTGCGCTTGCAGATTGCCATTTGTGCTTCACTCAAGAGATCTCCAAGGGTAAACTCCTGCACTCCTACCACATTCTTTGACTTGGGATTACAGTGTCAGACAGTCATAAAGACTGAGCTACGAGCATAGCTCTCAGCCTGGCTGTTGCCCCAAATTCAGCTTTCAGGTTTGCCACTGCATCCTCTGATAGCTGCAGCGCATAGGCCATTGTAGGTACTTTTGTGTTTGGCCATAGATTGGTGTAATGCAACAGTGGTAGAATTTGTGACCCAGGCAGACCAATGTGCATCTATGTAATTTTAAGAAAGGATCAGAATCACTATGGAATTTTTCTGGAGGATTTGAGAATGGCATCTGGAATGAAAAAATAGTAGGAGAAAAGATTTCTGTCATCCATTAAAGCTGAAATGAACTTTATGGGAAATACTTCTAGTAAACACATAGTTACCCATACAAGAGGCTGTAGCCTGACAACAAGAAACTGGCAAACATAAACATAGTGACTGCTTCAAGTTAAGTTTTGTCTTTGGCAGAATTAATATTAGAGAACTGTTTGTTTCCTTCTTGAAGAAATAAATATGAACGTAGAACAAATTATTGCTAGGAGTGAATGGCATCAGGACATTGGAACCTTATAATTACTTTTCACCTCTAATTTAACATGATATGTAGCCCCACTTACACAAACACACAGGCTTAGGTGAGGAAACCAAACCAGGGCCATATCCCCAGTCCTAAAAACACTGACTGTTAAATCTCATCAACAATATTAACTTAGAAATCACAGATATGAGGACATGTCATATGTCTTATACTAAAATTGACAGTAGGTTTTGGAGAAGGAATTTTTAATTGTTATGGTAAATTCATACTAACTCACTGAGTCCCAAAGTATGGAACTGTGTTTGCAGCAAACTGTCATTCAAGGAGCCCTATATGATTAACTTGGAGACTGGAGGCAAAAACTGCAGATGAGAATTCCATATGTCTGAGGCAAAGCACCTGAAAGGAAAGCTCACATTTTAATGACAGGGCATGGGATGACCATTATAGGAATATATTGTATTGATAAAAAGGGAAAACACCTGGTCAACAAAGGCTTTTGTAATTCCCTTTTTAAAATATATATATATATATATATGTATTAGTAATGTTAAAGTCATATTAAGCTGTCAGAAGACTTTGGTTCATTATGAACACTCTGTTTCTTAAAGATGCTTGGTGAGTCTGGATGCACTTAGCATAATTTATTTTCCAATTGACTCTGAGTTGCCTGGACCTACTTCTATTGATGTCAAGTTTTTTTTTGTTTGAATAATTAAATCAAATATAATTTTTATTCAAAAAGAGACTTAGATTTCTTAATTGTCAGTTTCCTTCAAACAACGACTTCATGACATTTTTTAGTAACTGAAAAGAAAATAAATAAACAAATAAATAAAATTTGTGATTTCTTATGTTTAAGCCTACTATAAAATAATTTGTCTGATACAATTACTCAGAATAAAAGGGAAGTTCAAAACTGTATTTAAATTGGTTTGGAACCTTTCTAGTGTGATTTAAACTTATACAAAAGTACATTTACATTTTAAAGGGGGCAGTGATATTTTAAATGTTTCTGTGACTGGAAGGCTTCAGACATGAGAAAACTGTTAAATAGAAATACAATGGACTCTTTTCTACTCTTTTCTTTGTATGTCCCAGATCTACCTCATATTAATATTGACATGGATATGCCAATCCAAGAAACTTCACAGTGCTGACAAGGCCATTTTGTAGGCTCCTTTGTTGAGCATTGAAGAGAGAGTGGCAGATTTTGACTATTCACTTCCTGCCATCCTGATCACTCTATTGCATTAGACTCAGGTCAGAAAGTGTAAGTGTCTAAAATCTACAGACTGCCTGTTTTCAGAAAATACCAAAATGGAGATTCTGGTAAAAATCTGCAGAACTTTCCACCTTCTGACAAGACATTTTTTTACTTATGCAGAACTTGTCTTTGTCGAAGAGCTTCTGTCTCCATTATTTAATTTCTTTGTGGAGCTTACAGTCAACATGATCCCGTTGAGTTCTTTATTTAATATGTTTCAGAGCACAGGACACCTGCTGACTTCTTTAATAACGAGTTGTCCTCAGTTGGCTTATATATGGAAACTGTGCAGCAGAGGCAAGTAAAGAATAACCTTAGACATTAAGAATGATTCCATTAAAAAACAAAATAAAACTATGTCCAGGCTCCACACCCGAAGTCCCTAAAATAAATTTGCAAGGGCTTTTCACAGCATGGAATCCAGGCGGATTTTTTTTAATTGAATTCTGTTCTGTATAAGTGCAGCTCAGTGGAATTCAATTTCCATGTAGGCTCCCAGGAAAGAAATACATGCTAAGTATTTTTATTGCTAATGTTTTGGATTTAGTTTCTTAAGTATTATTTAGATTTGACTGTGGACAGAGTTGCTAGTGTTTACCATAATACAGCGCTCTGTGCCTTTTGTTGGAGAAGGGACTCTTTTAAAAAGGATTGAGTAAAGCACAGTAATGTAACCACTGGTAAATTCCAGGGCTTTGTATTGTATTAATAAGGCTCAAACTCTACTTCTTTGTACAAACCCTATGAATTTGATGAAAAATCTCCGTATTCCCAATTCAACTTTTATTTTTTTGTCCCACTTTAATATATTTTCCCTACTTTAGTAGAAACCTCTTTTACACCTTATTAGGAGAAGTATAGGGAAATACTGTTGTAGATGCTTTAGGGAAGTCATACAGTCACAATCCTGCAGGTAATATGTATGGGAAGAAACCCTGTTAAGATCAATGAGTCCTTCTGTTTTGAGTGGATGGTAACTAAAACAGAGAAGTCAGACTTTGACCAATTAGTTAATTGCTTGTAATTCTTCTGCTGAAGTGGTTTTTACTACAACCCACAAAACACAGATGATGAATAAAAAGTATCTCACAGATGAAAACTACACTGAGCTGCTGTTAGCTCACTCAGATTGTTTTTTCTTAGTCAGCAGATTCTTTTTTAAATGCCTTTTGCCTTACAACTATAAAGAAAACTGGTGAAGGAATATGTGTTCCTACACTGGATTCTGCCACGAAATTTGGAGCTAATCCAAAGTATTACAAAATCTGTATTAGAAAACAGACTCTGCACTGCTCATATTTACTTCCTTTTTCTCTAGGAAGAAATGTCTCAAGTTACTATATTATCTACTGTATATAGTTTTATTATTATTTTATAAATATCTCTATATTGTGTATTAGATGTTACACATTATTGCTATTTGTATTGTTTTCAATGAATATTCAAATATTGGGTTCATAGAATTACTTTTGTGTATTTTTTAATAGATACATTCATTGATACACGTAGAAGATTAATACTTTTGTTAAGTTGGTTAGGAAATTAGGATAGGAGATAAATATGTCTTCTAAAAATTTGTCTTGTGATATCTTGTGCACACAACTGCTTTTCAAATTCTGCTTATGAGTGATCATTTTATAGATGTTTAAATCACATTTTGATTGTATGTAGACACAGTTCTTACTACATGACTTATATTGTTGCTAGTTTTGTAAACATGTTTTCACTCTGACTTTGAAGAACTGAGACAAGCCAACGGCTAATCTGCAGGATGAAAGTGACCAGGACAGCCTGTGCCTGTGATTATCAAAGGATTCAAATCAGGATTTAGTATGGAGAAAACATAGAGCAAACCCAACCCCAAGATCTTCTGTAGCAACATCTTGCTGAAATGGCATGGAAATAGGGTGGTTGGGGGTGGGGAGGGAGTGCAGCAGGAATGAGGAACCTGTGCTGATCCCAACAGAGATGTCCCAAGCTGCAGCCTATCAAACCACCACAGTTTCAATGCTTGGTGCAAGAATGAGTCTACAGGACTATTGCACTCTGTGTTTGCCTACAACTGCAATCCACCAAAAAGATGCTGAATGGATATATATCTGGAAAATAACAGAGGCACAAATATTTGTATTTACTAGCTAGGGATTTGATTTGGGATTCACATCTGATTTCACATCAGCTAAGAGAAATTTTGCAGACAACATGGAATGGGCTGCAGGCAGGGAAGGTATTTGGGCCTTGCCCTTCGCTGCAGCTCCATGCAGCAAGCTTCATCAGAGGTGCCTTCAGGAGGGAGACTGCTCCGCAGATGTATTTTTGTTCATTTTCCTTTTATTTTAATATCATTCTGTGTGGTACAGCTAAGCTGTCCACAAACACACAAAACTGTATATATTTTTTTGCACTTCAGCTCATGTATCTTCTTCCTGTGCTCTGTACAATTCTTTTGCAGCACATGAGGAAAAATGCTCGTATCCTAAATTAGTCTAAATAAAATATTACAAGGTGACAATCTATTTAAACATTACTGGTCATTAGTTACCAAACTATATTTTAAAATTGTGAAAACAAGCACTTTGACCCTCTGAGCTATGGGAATATTAAAAATAAATAAATAAATAAATAAATAAACCCACACAAATCTGCTGTGCGTTTTTTGGCTGATAGTGGTGATTTGCATAGTTGAACCTTGAAGGCAGTCATAAACAGCTACAGAATCTGGCTTGGCATAATGCCCAGCAATGTTAGGGTGCCAGACAAAAAAAAAAAAAAAAGAAAAACGGGTCAACCACTTACCAAGTAAGTCATTCTGTCTCAACAAGGTGATGTCTAACAAAGAAGCTACAAGGCTGAAGACAGATAACATATTCAGCTGCTGTTCAGAGAGACAAGAACTTTTCATTTATCAGGATAATCTACTACTTGTAATCAGTACACTGAGTGAACTCCCTATTGTAAAAAAGAGAAAAGCCCATCAATTGTTTTTGCTAATTAAGATGAATATTATTTCTGTGAAATGAACCTAAAAGTTCTGTGTAACCAGAGTCCCAGAAGAGATCTATAATCTAAAAGAGTAATTGCATAGAGTTGTAATTGAGAGGAAAGTGAGAACTGTTTTTTGTTTTCTTCATTTTTAAGCTTCAGTGGTCTTCCATGTATGTTAGTGGGTCTTTTCTGTTCTTGGTTTATCTAATGTGATTTACCATGTATTAAAAGTGGAATTAAAAATTCATAACAAAGTGTTTATATATTTAATAAAATGCTACCACTAAATGTTACATATTTAGGAATAGTTTGAGGTAACAGTTCATTTATTAACATATATAGAAAAAAAGTCCATTTTTAGATTAAAATCTAGATGTTGTGACTGTTCATAATAATGTGCATTTAATCTTTATTTATTAAGCACAGCTAGAATTAGAAATAAGAAGGAAAGTATATTTTCTTGAAGTGTTATTAATCATATTCAACAATTTATTTTCTTCTGTGATATTTATCTTAGTTTTAGGATTAAAAATAATAATAAAAAAAAAAGCCTGGTAATATTTAACTGGAACAATATGAGGAAGCTCAATTTCCCATTCCTTAAACAAAAGCCATCCAACTTGAAAATATATTTATATTTGAATTAATATTTACATAAAGGAAATCCATAATCAGCACAGCAACTCCCCATTCCTGAACAAGTCAGGGAAGATTCATTGAGGTGTACATGGCTATGCATATAAAAATTAATTTCCACAAAAATAATCTATTACTGTCTTTGTTGTAGTAACCCTTAAGGTCCAAGTCTTTGTCCTATCTTCATTGCTTATAGTGTAAATCACACAGTTGGCCTCAAAATAAAAATAATTATACTTTCACTTAACATGCAAATTTAGAGTTGTAAATTACCTCAAATCAGGATACTGCCGGAATACATTTGTTTTCATGAAAAATGAAACGTTGTGTCTCTCTTCTGCCCTTCCCCCAAGCCTTCTTCACAAGATCAGCCTCAGGCTAAAATGGTTTTAAGTAGACTAAAGCTGCTGGTAAACACTTAGCTTTGACAATATTATTGCCTAATGAACATTGCAGAAAAGGGTGTATGCAGTGCAAGTGTCTGTCTGTGGCTGCAACCTACATAAGATCCTTGTGCCAAGTACCTACTGCTAATAGGCAAATATACACAAAAGAGACAGGCCCTTTGATCATTTAATCCCAAACATACTTCACTGTCACATAGTTAATCTTTTTGATTAAAAATGACTCTTGAGTTCCCGAACATTTTTATGTTTGTGGATGGAGAAGGTTAGATGTTGTTCTCATGCTTGTTTGGACTAGTCTTTTTTTAAAAACAGAACAAAACAAACCAAATTTACCCCTCCCCCCAGTTCAACTTGACTTTTCCCTCTCTTTAACCATAGGTATGCCACTAAAGGATCCTCAACCCAGATACCGAAATACCCTGTTAGCAGTCAGGTAAAACTACGTTACAGACTTTGCCAAAGTGGACCTCATTATTCTTACTAAGGGACTAGATATAATAGGTTGAAACCAAGTGTGTCAAAATGGCTTCATCTACATCACCTATTTTCCTAGAAGAAAAGTTTCAAAGAACAAATAACCTTCCACATTCTTCAGAAATCAAGCCATCATTCCTAAAGTTCATCATAAAACTTGTGGTCTATTATTGGTTTTCCTGAATGCGGGCAACTTTGATACTGTTTCTATCAAAGACAACAGAAAATAAGTCTCACATTCACAAGTCTCACATATCATGGTTCTAAGCTCTTACACATTGTGAACAGTCTCCTTTTGTAAAGGGTTTTGAGTTCCTTTTGGAATTGGATGGAAGACCTTTCAAATGCAACTCTAAGAAGCAGTTACATTTCAAGTTAGAATTTGTGTTCCAATGGGATATTTTCTGAGTAATATTTCTTTCTACTTTAACACTAGTTTCACTTTATGGTGGTTTTAAGTTGATTTCAGACTATGTTTTTATGTAGTGGGAAAGAGGTTTTCTTCTTTTTAATTTTTTTTTTTTTTTGTAAAGTGAAAGCCCAAGACCTGTTGGAAAACATTTCTCCTTAGCAACATACTCATAGGATTCAGTATAGTTTGCTCAGAAGTGTCATTTTAGGATGACCTTTACAAATACAGCATGATGAATTTTTCTTTTTATTTGCTTGTAAAGACATTATGATCAAGGGGCAAAATAAATATTGCCTTTTCAGTGATAAAAAAGAGAACGACAAATGAAACCATCTTTTTTAAACAACATGATAGCGTTCAGAAGTGATGGCTACATTTGGAAACTAGATATTTTTTTGGATTTACAGATACAGCAAAGCCCTAGTGAAACATAAATAAAGATCAATTTTATACAATTCAAATGGTAGAGTCCATGCTATGGAATTCACCCTCTCTCAGCCTAAAGAAGAGAAATGTTTATTTTCTTCACTGATAGCACAATGTATTTATGTTTATGAGAATTTATAATGCATTCAGCATTCTGGAGCCATCAGAATTTCTAGCAAGGATGTTAAATCCTAACTTCTTTTCTTTTGAATAATTAGCATAATGTTCTGCAGATATTTTCTAGGTAGCTTACAGGATTTGAATATACAAATATTTTCCATTTTATAAGCCATATAATTACAAAATTGTAACATTACAGTTCTTTCTCAATCAATTTACCAGTCTTTTCCTACAAGAATTTATCTTATATTCTTTGTTATCAGAAACAGAAATAGCTTTCTGCTTACCATTCTGGAAAAGATGGAATTCATCATCCTGCCATAAATACCCTAGAAAGCAAAGAAAACGTTATTAGTTATTATACTCTTATCTGCAGGGATTCTAGCTGCCAAACAATGCATCAGCATCAAAACAAAAAATGAAACTTTGTGTTCAAATCATAGATCAATAGTTTAATGCAGTTCTGAATATATATTACATATACTTAGCAGGTACCAGATTAGAAGAAAGCACAGACTATTGTGCCTATCTGTATTTGGAGCTGCGTGCTGGCTGGAATTTATGTGCATAGTGTTCATAAAATACAGACATAGGATCTTGGTGTCCAACTCAGGACTGTGCTTTTGAAAATAAAACCATGGGCTTCCTGTCACTCTGCTATGGAGTGGGAGAAAACAGGGTAAAGAATTTGCATGAAGTGTTAAGATGATAAGAGACAATTATCAATGAAACGTTAAGAGATTTTCTTCTTAACTCATTACAAATTTTATGTTTTAATTAAAAACATCTTTTCATAATTGTTATAATAATCAGCCTTTACATTTTGGTTTAGAAAAAGAGTGCTTATAGGTTATACACTTGCAGTTGTTAGACTGGGTACTGAGAAAGTACTAAGTACACCACACAGCTCATCAGCATGCTTTAACTGGGATGTGGAAATGAAAGAATGGATACTAGTTAACTCTCTTTCCCCCCCTTTCTTTTCTATTATCCCTTTCAATCTATTTTATACCTGACATTGTAGCTATTCCATCTTTTTTAGGAAAAAAAAAAATTAATCACTGCTACCTGGTATATTGACCAAAGACTGAACAGAGAGTGATCAGTTTCACCCAGTATCTACATGGAGTTGATTAACTTTGCTGTAACGCCTTTTGATATATGTCCCAATGGTGCAGTTGATGAATCAAAAGTTTTCAGGACAATAGGCTAAATTCTGAGATAATTTCTCACACAGAATACACTTTACTCCTGCTGAAGTGGCCAGGGCTAGGTATAGAATCTGCCTTTCTGCTTTGTGCTTGATTTTCAGAGTTAAAAAAGTTTTCTGCCAAAGAAGGGAGAAAACTTGAAATCCACTTATTGTTCTTAGCTATTTTCATCCCTTGAGAAAATTACATCCTAAAGGAAACAGGCAAGGGAGAGAATTAAGGAATTCACTTTACAATTATGTTTAGAAAACGTTACTGTAATGAAGAGATACAGTCACAAACCACTCAGAAAAACAATGTTGAAGTCTGAGTAGGACTATTGCCTTTAAAGAGGAAAACTAAGACAAATGAAAGGTTGATTGCATGTTCTCAGCATGACCGCATATATAGTGCTGGATGAAATACAGGTGTTTACAGGTAAGGGAGTGGCCAGATAGAAAAGAATTCCCTGGTATGGTACACGAGTTATTTCCGTTCAAGGAGTTTACCTTGGGCAAAAAGGGAGTTTCCAGGGTGTTCAGTGCTGCAGAAATACAGATGTAATCTAGGTTGCACCACAGCACAAGATATAGGGAGCTTGGATAAAGCTAATGTAAATTAGAGCAGTCCCTGAGGGCTGCTCTAGTTTACGTGGAGATTCGTTGGCCTGTATCCAGCCTTGAATCTGAACATCTACAGAAATGGCTTCAAGCCACTTTTGCTCCATTCTTTGGGGCCTGCATTTTCTGTTTGTTGCTTCATGTGAGACACAGCACAGAGTATCTCTTTAACTTCATTTGTGAAATGCAGGCAAGTAGGTTGTCCCTCAGTCTAAGAAACAGTATTTCACATAAGCCTAAAACAAACATCTTGAACACGCATCCCAGTTGAGCCAAGTTCCCACGAAGCAGCAGCCTCTGCGTCCTTCCCAGACGTCTTTAGCCCTCAGCCCTCACAGCCTGCAAACCATGCTGAGTGAGGTAACTAATAATCCACTACCAGAATGCATCCATTTCCACAAACTAGTAGTTTCCTTTCCTTCACTGAGCTTTTGAGCCATCCCCTCCCCCCCTCTTTTTCATCAAAGCTATTTGTAAACCAATAAAACGTCAACATTTCATAAATGAACAAATGTTCTCATTGACTTCTGAAGGAATTGCATTCACAAAAGGTTCGATTTTGCCTTGTTTTTTTAACTGCTTAATTATTAAGGTTCTGCATGTTGTTGTCTTGCAATGTTGTAAGAACAGAACTGAAAATTGCTGGCCTCTTCCCTACCTATCAGCCATGTGTGCAAGCATCCAGACTCAAGATCCCCTTGAACTCACTGCAGCAATGTTTGTGCTTAAAGTTAAGTGCATGTTTTAATATTCTGCTAAATTGTGGCTTAAATCCTTACACAGCTTTAGATGAGTAGCTGGAAATAAAATATGTGTAGTGTGACAGCTAATACATGAGTTATTATGAGGCACAAATAGTGTTTAATAACAGGTTATTTGCCAGTATATAGAATACAGAATTACTGCTTTAGAAGTGAGTCAAGGCTTCTCCCAGCTTTTGCTTTCACTGGCTGAAATAACTAATCTGAGTGGATGTAAATATGATCATCCTGTTCTCAAATTTTGCGTTAAGAAATACTAACCAGCTTCGCGTTTCCTTTTTTAAATCAGATTTGTCTATTGATGTTGCAGCTACTTTCAGTGTCTCTGGCACTGGCATTTCATATGTAGAAAAAAAAAATCCAGCTTACTCAGTTCCGTAGTTCCTGTTTCCTCGCTGCAGTTTCTGAATCAATAAACAAATCACCTATTTTAAATCGCTCGTTCCTGAAGAGGGCAGCACGTTCTAGATATTATTGAACTGTAAGCTTTGAGATGACAGCCCAGGCTTTACTGTACTGCACACAGAGGAAGAGGGAATAAAACCTTTCTGGATAGTTTGTGTTGACAGTTCCCATGGTATAGTAAGTTAGCAAAAGTTCTAGGCTCTTACAAACCAAGGTCAAAACTGTCTTTGATTATTAAAGAGAGCATTCAAATTAGCTACCTGAAGCAATGCCTTTAGAAAGAGAGCAACAAAATGCCAACAAGGAGTGCTTCCACAAGGAGTATGTTTTATCTTTAAACCTATAGATAACTTTTCCTATTGGCAGTGCATTGACTATCGAAACTACTAAAGGGGTTAGATTTAATTATCTCACCTCTTTGCACATTTAATCTCAATTGCTATGGCAACATTCAGTTGCCTCAGCAGCAATGTACACTTTAATCAGATATTTCCTCACTCATTTCTCTGTGCACCACAGCAATGTAGTCAAATTTACAGCCAAACCTTGATGAATCTGATAACACCTCTTAGGAACGAATGGGTAGATTTCTCCTGCCCCTCACCCATAGCCACAAATATTTCTAGCGAGTTTTGCACCCTAACAACAAAGGCTTTAGGAGGCAAAAAGTGTATGCACTTTAAATCTTTCCTACTTTGCTGATTTTATGTTGGTTTATGCCACCACTCCCTTTTTGCACTGCTTCTACTTACTCAGGAACTCTTCCAACAAGCTATGGGCAGGTCTTCTGGTCCCTGCAGGAACTCTTTCAAGGCTGAGAACAGGAAACACAATAATGGGGCAGACAATATGGTTCCTCCCATATTCCACCCTGCCCTGAAAAGCTTTTTGTTTGATTACTCAGTCCTGATTAAATGCTTCATCAGAGTACATCATAGTTCTTTAAAGTTCTTGGCCCAGAAATCAGGAACATAGGCTAAAATAAAAGTAATTAGGAGCGATGAGCAGATCCTGGGGACTCCATATCGAAACGCAGACAGCAAGAGGAGTCAGGAAGCTAAAAGTACACAAGGATGACTAAATTCAGGTTATGGGAAGTCCTGATATTTCTGACATAGCATATTGGAAAGCTGTCACTACCAAGGTAAAATGGGAACAGAGATAGGTTGCTAATGATGCCTACCTTCTATGGTGAAAAACATATTAGAAATGCATTAGATAGATTTAATTAGACTTGATTATTGTCAGATGCATAGGAAAGAATGATACATATAAGGCATTAAAACTTAGTTTTTCATATTCTGAAGACTGCACTTAGTCAATTACTTTTGGGTTTTTTGCTTTAAATAAAATATTCCACACTGTTGTTTGCATCTACATGCTTTCTACATAGCTGTTCATCTGCTGGTCCCAGTAGTTTAAGATAGACATTTCCCTGCAGCTTTGTATATATGATATAAGCCTTATATATAATAATATTAAATTTTAATAATGTGTCCAAATGCCATTTGTCTCATAGAGGTTGTAAAGGTAATTTAAAGTTCAGAGTTTGGAATTCCGTACTGACATTAAAATTTTGAAACCCCCAATATCTCAATATTGGATATCAATATCCCAATATTGGATATCTCCAATATCCATGCATAGTGAAAGATTACAAAATGTTTGTGTTATAACTTGTTTCACTTAAGGAATTAATTTTAAATTTGATTCATGTAAGATGGGAAGAGCTATGCTGGTTTCCACCAGCTGAAAATCTGATGCATAGTCTTTATAATAACAGTTTCATAGGGCTGAAATGATCTATGCCATATCCAACCTGAAATCTATGCCAAACTATCTGTTCCTTGTTTGGAGACTTTTGTAAAAGACATTGAAAAAAATCCCACAGAACAGTGCCTTGTCATTAGAGGATGCTTTTTGGCATCCTCTAATTGACAATTTGACTGCAGTACAGAAGAGAGGAAAAGTGACCTTATGGGCTCAAAGGCTACATGAAGCAGAAATTATCAGAAAAATATGGAAATGGACAGTTATTATGTGCTCCTCTGGGAATATTCCTATTAATTTGTTAGTTTTGTGAATGTATGAAGTATAACTGAAAGAAGGATTTATATATTTGGGACTGTTCATGTACCTGTCCACTACAAATATTCCAGTTCTAGAACATATTTTCCTATCCTTTTGATTCTTCTCTAGGACCGTAGTAAGACCTACCCAGCAAATATTAGGAATAAATTACCTATACAAAAAAAAGTAGGCTTGTTGAAGTGTTTTTAACTTTATCAAGCCTTTCTCCTGTTTATGTTTATTTGTAAAATTGAAAGTTAAATATTTTCTAAAGTTTTTTTTATAAGGGTGTGCTTTCCACAGGGTACAGTGAAGTATAATACAATGTAATCTCTCAACTAAGGCATGCCAGATTGTTTTGTAGGGCACACACAGCTCTTATTAGGCTTCTTATCAGCAATTTACAAATTCTTGCCATGAGTTCCCTTTAATTTTTCAAAAACAGTTTGTCTCCTCCTCACTTTTCATTTGTTCTCCAAGTAGGTTTTGCTTTAGTCTCTGTTTTAACCTAACCAACCTTCTCCCTTCCCTCGTTTTGAGTATAATAAACTAGATTTTTTAATGAACTCCAAAGACTGACAATTTGGCAGGGTCTCCTTTCCCTCTGGCAGTGAAAGAGCTCTTGGCATCCTCCCACGGCCCAGGACCACCCTGTTCTTTGCAGGAGGTTTATCCAAATGCTGCCCTAGTCCAGATATCCATTGTGGAGCGTCTTTTCAGTCCACCAAAACATCTTCTTGAGAGAACCACCCATTTTCCCTGACACTAGTTCTTTGCAGCCTGAATGTCATCAAGAAGAAGACACAGAGTCTGGCACTGATTGCTGCTGCAGATCTCTTTTTCATATGGTTGCAAAGAAAAGGGAGGTTTGTGTGACAGAGAGACTGGCTAGTCTGACAGCAAAGTTCAAAGCTGAGTAAAACTCTCCAGAGTTCCAGGTTTTTTGATTCCCAATTCCAGGTGCTCAACACATTAGTCAGAGAATGGTAGAATGGTCTGGGCTGGAAGGGACTTCCAAAGGTCATCTAGTCCAACCCACCCCTGCAGTCAGCAGGGACGTCCTCAACTAGACCAGATTACCTACAGCACAGATTTGTTACCCTAAGGAGCTGCCAAATTTTCCACCACAAAACCCTGTGCTGAGCTCTTCAGAAAGATGCCCCAGAATTAGATGGCAGCTAAGCAGGAGTCTCAGTTTTGATGGCTAAACTCCTCCTAACTGACTCTTACATCTTCATTTTTAATCTTTATTTTCTACATTGGCTGTTTTCAACTCAACCATTAGGATGGAGAGGGAAAGCTGGGTCCTGCAGGCAGTTAATGTGAGAAAGCTGGCTCAAGTAAGTCTTCTCCCTCTCCCTGGGTTAAAGACACACTACTTGATATATTATGTGGAGCAATTTCTGCTGAGTTCTCTACTTGCTTAGTTTCAACTCTACTCAAATTTAAAGACCCTCTCCATAATGTCTAATCAATACAATATCCATTTTCCTTGTTTATGCAAGCAATCATATTATTATTTTACAGCTCAGCCAAGCTGGTGAGTGGAGCTGCTACAGAGAAGACATTGCTAATTTTTTTAGTGTATGTTAGACACACACATATATATCTATGTATATACAGAATTTATGCATGCTCTTACTGTAGCACTAATATTCCCTAAAGGTATTATTATGTTGTTAGACAAAATAAAATTAAACAAGAGGCAAAAGTGCACTTGAACTGAAAACTGTTGAAAAATGCCTACAGGCAAGACAAAAGTGAACAGCAGGAATTTATCTAGCTGTCTGTGTCTAAGGGTTCCTCTGGACCAGCTGACTGTGATCCCATTTTTGCTGCAGAACTGAAAAAAAAATTCAAATAGGTGTTGGGAGTGCCAAGCAAAATGACATACACCTTTTTTTTTTATTATTTTTTTTTTTTTTTAGTCTGCCTATAAGATAGAAATGGATGGAATATCTGTCAAACTCATTAATCTACAGTACTGAATGGAGAGGGGTGATGGGACTGCATAACAGGAGAGCACAGAAATAAGTAAGACAGAGATCTACCCGAGTTAGAAATGTGATGACAAGCACATCTAGTAACATCTGGAATCACTGGAGTATGTGATACCAACTTTGAGAATGAATTTTTTTAACTCTGTCATGATACAGCATTTCTGAAGTTGAATGCAAAAGAGGAGTTTGGTAGCTTTGGGTCTTTTTGATGTTGTTGTTTTGTTTTTCCAATACTAGGGGATATAATGAAAACCTACAAAGAATACCTGAGATAGGCACAGCCGAAGGTCTACATATTGAGATCAAAGATGCAATCACAAAAAACAGTACTAGTAATTTGTGCTAAATGTATACTGAATTGAGATTTTTCAAATCACATTTTATTCAGGTGTAAACAGGTGCACTCACTAGAGGTGGAGGTGAACAAACCACACAGATCATTTCTCTGTGTGGGTAAAATTGTCAGGTTTACTATTTCCCTTCATTCGAACCTTAAAACAATGCATGTCACAATGAAAGTATTTGCTGTGTAAATTATTGTGTGTTTTCCACTGAGAAAGAGAAATGAGATGTCTCAATATCCCAGTCACATAATGAAATAAGGAACTGTACTATAACCAGTTAATTCAGTTATTTTCGACAGTGTCATCCAGCAGTTATCACCATGACAATGCATCTTTGTTAACTTAGAAGTTCACAAAAATCAAAGAGCATTTGGATCCAGAGACAAGGAAATGAAAGGATATGAAAACATGGTAGGAAGGAAGACTAAAAATGTAATTCTGTCTCATTTTTACAATATTGTAATCCTAACGGTAGCCCTAGAGGCACTCTCAGTTTGCACCAGGACAAAAAAAAGGATCTCTTCCACTGATCTTATGCACTTGGAAACTGTATCTTACTAGTGGCTGTACTTAGTCTGACTGCTATGTAATGAAAAAAATTGTGAAAATAAAATCAAAAGAAATATTAATGCATGCATCAGAATAATACAACAATCAGGAATGTGGCTTTATGCTAGTGTAGACAGAAATTAATCTTCTGCTTTGAGCACTTTGGCTCTAAACTCAAGTCTAATAATCTATTTGGTGCATCGTGAATACTAAATGCAACTAGCTGAGATTCTTATAATTTTCTTGTTGTATGAAACCAAACAATTTGTACATGTGAGACAATGGAATGGGCTGCCCAGGGAGGTGGTGGAGTCACCGTCCCTGGAGGTGTTCAAGGCACGTTTGGATGTGGCACTTGGTGCCGTGGTCTAGTCTCGAGGTCTGTGGTAATGGGTTGGACTTGATGATCTTTGAGGTCTCTTCCAACCTTGCTTATACTGTGATACTGTGATACTGTGATACAATTTTCCCTTCAGAATAGAGCTCTGTGAAACAAATCTAACTGTAAATTAATAAACAGCCTCAAAGACATTTGCCTTTACAGGGCAATTCCATGCTTAATCGTGCCAAAGTAAACTGTACTGGTTTTGTTCCACAGATCTTCTCTTTGGACTAAATCCAGATTCCAAGTTACTGGTAGAGGCTTTTACTTCTGGATCAGGCCCCTTGTGTATATTCACACTTGTGTATAATTGCTTTATTGGAAAAAGTGTTTTTATTCCCATCTCTTACGGAGTAAATGGAATTCTCTTTTGGCATTGCTTTCTGTATCAACAATGAAATTTATGCAGTCTCGGTGCACTTAAATTCTGTGCTATACTAAAACTGAGCAATCCCAATGAAGGGTAGCAGAAAATCTGCTAAGTTTTAACTAGGAGCATCTTTAGTAATAATAGGACACATGAGATACAAGGAATCCAGCTTGGCCTTTTGCAGCTTGTTTGAGTTTTCCAAGTTTTGTAGTTAAAACTTGTAAATGATATTTTTATTAGTGAACTGAGAAAATTAAGCAAATCCTATGAAACTTAAAGTATGTGAAAACAAAGTCGTTTTTCATGATGCAACTGTACTAAAATAGTTCCTTTTGTGAAACAATTCAATTGTAAATTACTTGAACACATTTAATAAAACTCACCCATTCCCTCTGTAAGAAGTATAGTAATAAGCATTGTGCTTATTTGCTGGCTTGCTTGTTGATCTCTGGCAAAATTTGGCATATACTCTGAGTTGGTATTTGTTTATTACACACAATATTTTAAAGAACATTCATAGAGAGGATATAAAAATTAGGTGCACGTTATAGCTGAGATTGACAAAGGAGAATGGAGACCATAGACCCCTCACCCTGTCTGAAATTTCAAGGAGGGCAGGGTCCCATGGCAATCCCAGACTATATATAGAGCAGAATTTCTCAGCATTTATTCAGGTATGCACCTTAAAGCAAAACTTCAGTTTGATCAAGTACCGCACACATAGTAATGAGCTTTGCAATTTCCTGAATAGCTTTTATGAGGAGGGCTCGTTCCTCTGTCTGTCTCCTCCCTTTGCTGTTTATGTCCTGCTTTCTGTCTTCCACTCTCTCCTTAAAGCCTCCACAGCAATCTGATGGACTTAGCAGGAACTGGGGTCATGGTGGTGATCAATGAGTTCGGCAGCTGAGCATTCAGCCATTGATCACACTGAATAGATTCATATATCTTAGGCATGCCATCACAAGCAGCTGCTTCTACTTAGCGTGCCAGCTTTCTGTCACCTCGAGGATTCAATGAAGTTCAGAGGCAGTGTGAGAAGGTTATATAATTCTGTCAAGAGATCATGTCTTTGATTTTTTTCATCTCTTAGACCTACATGTCTACCCTTTGGGGGTCTATCACAGACTGAGAACTTCCAGTATGTTACATACCATAACGCAGCAGTATAAAAAGTGCTGTATAAAGTATATAAACGTTCAGCCTTTGAACAGAGTAGCAGGAGCCTTCGCCCCTTTCTTTCATAAAAGAACATTACCCAATGCTGAAGGGAAACCACAGCTGTATTCATGTGTGCATGCGCATGCTTTACTTGTAATTTGAAACACATTCCCATAAACTGTCAGATACTATCTTATCTACTGTTCCTTCTCTCTCTTATATTTAAATATTCTCTGCCCAATTTGTAAGAGTAAAAAGTAACTTTAATCGCTCGGATAAAATATTCACAGTTTAACAACTTTATGGGGAAAATAAAATGTATTTCATTGAGTCATTAAAAGGACACTGGGAACTTGAATGCTGCTTTCTCATCTGAAAACTTGTCACGCTGTATAGCTGAGAAAGATTAAAGATTTTTTTTTTTTTCCCCGCTTTATTTTTTTCCTGTTTACTCAGTGCAGGTAGTTTGTGCTCTGGCTCATATAAACAGAAGGACAAAGTTATCACAATTTTGAATGTCACCACTTCCTAGCTTTACACCCTGCCCCTCTGCTGGAAGATCATCATCCCATCCACAATCCAGAAGATTAGAGCAAAGGCTCTTTCACTGGCAGTTCAAATTAACAGGCGGTGTGAATGTAGGTGGCTCAAATACAGGCATATGCTTCTCTCTCTCTTGTCCCTTAGGTTGACAGTAATTTCCAGCAGAACTGTAAAATGCACAGCTGTGAGCATGAATATCTGAAATCATGGCAGCTACATCTGGCACAGTTTGTCTGTCAAAGACCCATGACTGAAAGGTTGGTTAGCAGTGTGGTCTCTGCAGGCAGGGGTCTGCTGGAGAGAGGCACTGGAAAGCTCAGGCCTAAAAATCCTCTCCAAATAACATGCAGCAGTCAGAGAAAGACAAAAACTTGCAGTACACAGGACAAAGCACTGTTGTATTAAGTCCTGTTTCAAAATTTAGAAATAATACTAAAATGAGTCACAGGTTGGCTGTATGCACTGGGCTGAGGTCCTGTTAGAGAAAAGGATGTGAGGGTTGGAATATGAAAATGTTCATGATTAATAATGATAGTTATGATAGTAATATTCTCTGGTCTTTTAAATGATGCTTCCAAACATTCATGGAGAAAGAACAAAATTGGACATTTTCTAGGAATTAGAAGAAACCTGCCAACATTGAAAAGATTTTTTTTAAATTGGTCATCTTGAAAAAATTCAAATTGACAGTGTCCCTTTTAATGATACACTTCAAAGCTTTATGAAATCTTCCTGTCACATGAGGCTACTACTTTAACACATATTCAAAGCAGTGCATGCAGCTTGAAAATGGATTAAACGGCCAGGAAAAGAGGTCATATTCTGTTATTAGAATGCAGTCCCAGAGCTTTAATGAATCTAGAGAATTTAACAATAAACTTGTTATATAAATTAAGTTGATTTATTATGCAATCTGCTCCTTAAAATCTAATGGAATAAAGATGTAAGGCTTTCTATTCCACCACATCACCACTTTTATACTTTATCACAACAAAAATTGGACAGAAAGTGATACTAATATTGAAGGATTCCGTATTAGCTTTTCACAAAAAACAAGTGTCAGTTGTTAAGAATATGTTTTAAAAATTCTCAGCCTGTGTTGTTTATGGCCATTTAGTTAAAATGAAAGACATGTGCAAAGATAATCTACAGAGTCTGGGATTTTTGGTGTCTTTCTTGGGTATCTGGACACACCAGTTCTGTTCCTGACTGCTTTGTATCTTATAAAGCCCATTTGAGTTCACATTAGAAGACATAAAATTTTAATGGGAAGTTATAGGAGTGGTATTTTTAACTCAAGTAATTTTAATTAAAATTAAACCAAATGCAAACATGTCTCTGTGTTTGGTTTGGTAAAACCCATTTCAAAACAAAATCCGTCACTTGGACTAAAACTAAGGTGACATTGTCACTTTAAATCACAACTCTGTACTTCAGCAATTGGCATCTACGAAGGGGTTGTGCAACTTGCAAAATATTCAAGGACAATATTAAACAACATATACAACCTTCCTGATGTTATTTAAAAGAAAAAAATCAGGTTTTCCATCTCTCTAATTTCTTTGCCTCTTCAAATACTCTTATTAACGTTCTTTTCCACACATCCTCTTGCCTCCTTTTCTTTCAATTTTAATTATTTTTTTCTCTTTCTAAATTAATCCTTTGTTTGAACTGTTACTTTTGAGAGAGAACAAAAGTTGTACAATAAGCAGATGAATGTTTGCCAGTTTGCTTTGGGTTCTTTCATGCTCCTTTTCTGAGGCCAGATCTTACAGGGTGCTGAGCAACTCACTAAAATTTGAGGGTGCTGAGAATATCTAGGAAGAGCCTAGCATATTGCAGGATCATGCCTTGCATAACAAGTTCTCAGAGTGATGACTATTTATGTTTCACTGAATAGACTTAACATAAATTTTAACATCTCTGATATAACTGGGTTTTTTTTATGGGCAAAGAGGAGGTATTTTTCATGACCGCATCACTCAGCACTTGGAAAATGAAGCGTATAGCAATGCCACCCAAAAAGTCTGGCAAAGAACCAGATGTCATAGTTACAGACACACACAAAAATTGGAATACATTAGAGGCAATTACAAGGTATGTAAGCTCTTCTGTGCTGAGAAAGCATCCAGATCATTTTAAGTCCTGTCTTAATCAAATAATAATTCAAAACAAACTTGCACACGATCACCAAGAAATCATGAAATCGAAGCATGAATGACCCTGAAAGTACTATACAGTTTGTACTGTTCACCTGGGTTGTATTTTATACAGATGCAGCACTAAGAAATACTGTAAATGTACATACTAGCTAAAATAGAATTTTTTAAAGAATCTTTTGAAGTAAACCCAGTAATAACCTAAACTTCCTACTTAATTCTTTTTTAATCTGTTACAGAGACAGTGTACATATTTGCTATTTCTCCACTTTTCACAGATAATCATAGAATCGTAGAATCATAGAATGGTAAGGTTGGAAGGGACCTCAAGGATCATCTAGTTCCAAACACCTGCCACAGGCAGGGATATCTCACAGTATCACACAGTATCACAGTATAGCAAGGTTGGAAGAGACCTCAAAGATCATCAAGTCCAACCCACTACCACAGACCTCAAGACTAGACCATGGCACCAAGTGCCACGTCCAAACGTGCCTTGAACACCTCCAGGGACGGTGACTCCACCACCTCCCTGGGCAGCCCATTCCAGTGGGGAATGACTCTCTCAGTGAAGAAC